>VDFB02353618.1:0-58348 GCA_007258455.2 Sequoia sempervirens
ATTAATAAATAGAGAGATGACCATTTAGCAATAAATAACATGGTCACATTATAACACTAGCACATTTTTTATTGCACTAAAAAGGGTAAAAAAACACAATATACCCATGATATCAACCCACATTGTGCATATTCTCCTGGTTTTGCGTGTGCTCCGACAAAAAGTAGCTTTTTTGTGATTGAGTGAAGTGTGCATGCATGATTTTTAGATTCCACCACCTTTTTCATGATATTTCCATCACCTTTGCATGAAATAGCAGAGTTTTCACATTGAAAGGGATATAATATGAATTCTAGTTTGAATTATAGTGATAACTGATATACAATTGAAGTTTGGAGGGGAACAAGCTTTTGAAAAAGTGAAATTTTTGAGGAATTTGAGGAAAGAAGAAGCATAGGCTACATAATTGGGTAGAACTCCTCCATTTGAAACTTTGGTTTTTTAGGTATGTGAAGTCTTTGTACATTTTCTTTCATTCTACTATGGCTTGCTTTCATTTTTGTTGTTTTTCTTATTCCATGTTGATCAAATTGTTTGTTTGTCTTGTTACAACCTTAGGTTGTCAATGGACATTTTAAATTACACAATTCTTTACACTTTCCTATAACATATTTAAACCACATCTCTTTCAGGAATTTTGTTAAATTTAACAATTGACTTTCTTTGTATATGCTTCCAAATATTTCATTGAGGTATTTTGTCAAACAATTATACAAACTAGCTGATTGCCTTGTCTATGCTACCAAATTTTCCATACATGTCTCTAAAAAATTGGAATATACTCCTAATGCATGCTCAAATAGGTTTCCAATACAAAAAATCTCAATTTTCTCATAAATATCTAGGGTTTTCTATATTTCACAACTCCAAGGCCTTCCAAGCCTTACCAAAGCATCAAACAATTTTGTCAGGGTCTGTACAAACAAAATAAACCCTCACTAGGACTTTAGCCTCATTAGATCTCAAAAACACTACTTTGGTTCCTCCTTTTCATGCCAAAAACTCACATTCTCAACCTAAGATAACATCACCATCCCTATAGATTCCTTACCGCTATTAAAAGAAACATGAAACTTGAAAACAATATATTATAGGCCTTTCCTCCGAATCACAGGTCACCACAGTAGGAGGAAAGGCTCCATCTTTAAATTAAAATAAAACTCATAACCTGCTGGTCTGTACAGGCTGATCATGAAGAATGGATTTTTGCGTTCACTAAAACAACCAAAGGAGTCTCAAAATAGATTGAAGTCCAAGTTAAGCCCTGCCACCATAGTGATTTGTTGTTCTACAAACCTAGAACCATTTATACACCTTTATTTTACCCATTGCAAAGCCTTTCAACATATCCAACAATAACCAATGCTTGTTTTGTAAAACAACCAAAGGTGTATCAAAATAGATTGAAATATAGGTTAAGACCTGCCACCACAATGTTTCATGAATTTATTTTCATGAGAGGCCTATACTAAGCCATACACAGAGAAAAGAAACTGAAAACTCAAAAAAATGTTGAAATTCCATAGTTTTAGGCGTTGTAAAGATCACTAATCTTCAAAAAAACTATTGATTGAACCCCCATTCAGGCTTGAATGATGTTATTAATACATTTAAAATGAGAATCATCTCCCTTCAATTCCCATAACTACCTTTGAACCACAAAACCCTTATTAAGCCTACAAATACTAGTATTTATTATTTAAGAATGGTTTTGCTTACTAAGCTTTATCATGCAAATTTAATATTCTAAAGGCCTAGGACCACTTAGACACCCTTATAACATGATTTGTAGACTCTTTCTCTACACTCCCACCTACTTTTTACATAATTTTCCTTTATGGCAATATCAACAATTATTTAATTCAAGAGTTCTTTTGCACATTTGTCCACCCTAACCTACTAATTCCCAAAGTACATAAAATATTGGTCTATTAGACCTTATTCAAGACAAAAATACATCAAAATACTAACATTTACCAACTTTCCTCCAAATTTACCATCAAACAATGACAAATTGAGGGTGAGGTGTGGGTGCTCCTGCACCATTCAACTTTCAAAAAGAAAGTCAATTAGGTTGGAAGACATCTAGATCAGGCTAGCATTTGGTGGAAGAGGAAGAAAGATGACTGGAACTCTAGAGGCCCACCATACTAGATTTTGGTATTGAACCATGAGAGTAGAAGAGAGATTTGATATCATGTATCAAAAAATTAAGCATGCATTATTCCAACAAATGGATAAGATGTTTGCTTTGCTTCATTTTCATTTGCATAAGCATATCAAGGCATGAGAACCAAGAAGACCAAGGATGTCCAGTTTTATGTGGAGGTAATGGATGTGGTCCAAAATTTAGGAGGGTCAAGAAGGTCAATGTATGATCTTGATGAAATTGAGGAAGAACAACAAGAGAGGGACATGAAAAATAAAATCAATACAGAGTTTCAAGGTTTTGTCAAGTGAGTAAGAGAGCTATGGGAGAAGCCTCATCTAAAAGATTTTGAACTAGACTTTGATATGTACCATTCAGAGAGCTTGGTTTTCATGGAGTTCCTTTCAAAGCCTCTACTTTTATTGTTATTATGGTAAACTATTTGGTAGAGTTGGTGGAATTACCTTTCTTAGTAGTAATAACTATTAGTGAGATTGAGATTGTTAACCTTGAGAGAGTAGGACTTGGGAAAAAGGAATTTTATATGCCTATTGCTTTCAAAGACTTCAAGCAAGATGTACTCTGCATTGACATCATTCCTCAATCTTCACTTGATGGCATCAAGGAATGGTTGAACTCCATGGTTATAAAGTATTATGAAAGCAAAATGAACTTGTACTAGATGCCAATTTTCAAGACTATTACTGATGATTCAAAGCACATCAACCATGTGGTATAGATGATTAAATCCCAAAGATGATTTGTAGCAATGAAAGGGTTTGAAAAGGCAAAGAGAGCTACATTGGTGACTCAGAAGAAACTTTAGCTTTCAAAAAACAAAGCCAATTAGCCTGGAAAATGTGTGGATCAGGACAACATTTGGTGGAAGAGGAAGAAAGATGACTGGAACTCTGGAGGCCCACCATACTAGATTTCGATATTCAACCATGAGAGCAGAAGAGAGAGTTGATATCATGTATCAAAACATTAAGCATGGATTCTTCCAGACAATGAAGAAGGAGGTGATTACTTTGCTTCATTTTCATTTGCATAACCATATCAAGGTGTGGGAACCAAGGAGACCAAGGATGTCAAGTTTTAAGTGGAGGTAATGGATGTGGTCCAAACTTTAAGATAGGCAAGAAGGCCAATGTATGATTGTTAACCTTGAGAGAGTATTTATGTTGAGGAAATTTCCTTTAGATGTAAGGATTCAAAGCACATCAACCACATGTGGTACAAATGATCAAATCCTAGAGACAATCTGTAGCAATGAAAGAGTCTAAAAAGGTAGACAGAGCAACACTGGTGACTCAGGAGAAACTTCAACTTTCAAAAACAAAGTCAATTAGGCTGGCAGACATGTGGATCAGGCCAACATTTGGTGGAAGAGGAAGAAAGATGACTAGAACTCTAGAGACCCACCATACTAGATTTCGGTATTCAACCATGAGAGTAGATGAGAGAGCTGATAGCATGTATCAAAACATTAAGCATGCATTCTTGTAGCCAGCGGAGAAGGAGATGATTACTTTGCTTCATTTTCATTTGAATAACCATATAAAGGCATGGGAACCAAGAAGACCAAGGATGTTGAGTTTTATGTGAAGGCAATGGATGCGGTCCAAAATTTAGGAAGGACAAGAATATCAATGTATGATTGGTGTAGGAGCACCATTCATTAGGTTTTGATCATCGAGGAAAATAAGGAGTAGAATATCATCAATTTACTAAAACTGGCCTGAACTTGTACATTTGAAGTTTTTGAGTCAATAAAAATGGCTTTTTGATGCATTCCTATTTTTTTAGCCTCTGTAACTTGAGAAATGGGTCTGTGCTAACATTATTAAGGTGTGGGAATGATGTGTTAGTGTTGGGGAGGTCTGAAAGTGAGATGGGTGTGAAACCCATGTGTGTAAAAGTGAGTTTTGTTTAAGAAAAATGGTGGTTTTGAAGAGTTAAATTTTGTTTTTGTGTAGGGAATCATTATTTTATGATTGTTTGAGCTTGTGTAGTGTATCACAAAATTTTTTGAGTAATTTTTAGGTTGTGGTTAGCTTTGGAAATATCATTTTCAATAAACCCCTAGGGTTTAGGCTACAATAGAGGGTTTTGTGGTTTACCCATTGTATAGTGGTATAACTAAGATCTAATTATGAATTTTGAAGTTTTGACACCTTAGAATTTCTGCCTCAAGAGTTGGTAAGGTTTGGATAAGTTTAGAGTATAGACCCTTTGTTCAACCAGATCGATCCCTTAAGGGTCCAAAGCAAAAAATGGCTACAAAATTCAGCGTGAGGTTACTCGGACACCGTGACACTTAGAAACTTCTTGTCTAATCTGATGGGATTATGTTGGGCCCCTCTCCAATAACCTCTTATCTCAGAGTGGTTTTCCTATGGTGTCCAGTTTTTAGTTGATGAAAAAAGTGTCAAATGGTAGTGGAAAGTTGCAGAGTGGTGCAAATTTTATTCTACAACTCGTGTGACCAAACAGACTGTTCCAATGCATCTGAATAGGCATTTTTACACTAGGCATGGTCCTCTTTCACACCCAAACACATGGAATTTCTCTGAGCTATGTTCAACTGGATCGATCCCTTAAGGGTCCAAAGGGAAAAATGGTTGCAAACTTTAGCATGAGGTTACTCAGACACCATGATGCTTAGAAACTTCTTGTCTAATTAAATGGGTTCACATTGGGCCCCTATACAATCACCTCTCTCAGTTTTCATTATCTCGGAGCGGTTTTCCCGTGGTGTCCAGTTTTTAGTTGATGAAAAAAGTGTCAAATGCAAGCAGTTGAAAGTTGCAAAGTGCTGCAACTTTTGTTCTACAACTCATGTGACCAAACAGATTGTTCCAATGCATCTAAATAGGCATGTTTATGCTAGGCATGGTCCTCTTTTGTACACAAACACGTGGAATCGCTTCGAGCTACGTTCAACCAGATCGATCCCTTAAGGGTCCAAATGGAAAAATGGCTGTAAATTTTAGCATGAGGTTACTCAGACACCGTGATGCTTAGAATAGTCTCGTCTAATTTGATGGGATCATCTTGGGCCCCTCTATAATAACCTCTCTCATTTTTTGTTATCTTCGAGTGGTTTTCCTGTGGTGTCCAGTTTTTAGTTGATGAAAAAAGTGTCAAATGAAAGTAGTGGAAAGTTGCAAAGTGGTGCAACTTTCGTTCTGCAACTCGTGTGACCAAATAGACTATTCCAATGCATTTGAATAGGCATGTTTATGCTAGGCATGGTCCTCTTTCACACCCAAACACATGGAATCACTTTGAGCTATGTTCAACCAGATCGATCCCTTAAGGGTCCAAAGGGAAAAATGGATGCAAACTGCAGCATGTAGTCTAATCCAATGGGATCATTTTGGGCCACTCTACAATAACCTCTCTCAATTTTTGTTAGCTCAGAGTGGTTTTCCCGTGGTGTCCAATTTTCAGTTGATGGAAAAAGTGTCAAATGGAAGCCGTGAAAAGTTGCAAAGTGGTGCAACTTTCATTCTGCAACTCATGTGACCAAAAAAACTATTCCAATTCATTTGAATAGGTGTGTTTATGCTAGGAATGATCCTCTTTCACACCCAAACCGTGGAATCACTTTGAGCTACGTTCAACCGGATCAATCCCTTAAGGGTCCAAAGGGAAAAATGGCTGCAAACTTCAATGTGAGTTACTCATACACCATGATGCTTAGAAACTTCTCATATAATAAGATGGGATCATGTTGGGCCCATATAATACAATAACCTCTCTCAGTTTTCATTATCTGAGTGGTTTTCCCGTGGTGTCCAATTTTTAGTTGATGAAAAAAGTGTCAAATGGAAGTAGTGAAAAGTTGCAAAGTGGTACAACTTCCGTTCGCAACTCATGTGACCAAACAGAATATTCCAACGCATGCGAATAGACATTTTTATGCTAGGCATGGTCCTCTTTCACACCAAAACATGTGGAATCGCTCTGAACTACATTCAACCAGATCAATCCCTTAAGGGTCCATAGGGAAAAATGGCCACAAAGTTCAGCATGAGGTTACTCAGACACCGTGATGCTTAGAAACTTCTCGTCTAATCCTATGGGATCTTGTTGGGCCCCTCTACAATAACCTCTCTTATTTTACATTATCTTGGAGTGGTTTTCTCGTGGTGTCAAAGTTTTAGTTGATGAAAAAAGTGTCAAATGAAAGCAGTGGAAAGTTGCAAAGTGGTGCAACTTTCGTTTTACAACTTGTGTGACCAAAAAAACTAGTCCAACACATCCGATTAGGAATTTTTACGCTAGGCATCATCCTCTTTTGCACCCAAAAATGTGGAATCACTTCGAGCTATGTTCAACTGGAGTGATCCCTTAAGGGTCCAAAGGGGAAAATGGTTGCAAACTTCAACACGAGGTTACTCAAACACCTCTATGCTTAGAAACTTCTCATCTAATCCCATGGGATTGTTTTGGGTCCCTCTACAATAGCCTCTCTCAGTTTTCGTTATCTCGGAGTGGTTTTCCTATGGTGTCTAGATTTCAGTTGATGGAAAGAGTGTCAAATGGAAGCAGTGGAAAGTTGCAAAGTGGTGCAACTTTCATTCTGCAACTCATGTGACCAAACAGACTATTCCAATGTTTCCAAATAGGAATGTTCACACTAGGAATGGTCCTCTTTCTCACCCAAATATGCAGAATCACTCTGAGCTACGTTCAATTGGATCGATCCCCTAAGGCTTTGAGTGTAGTATGTTGAAATAGGCCATTCCACCTATTGTTCAAGTCGTGTCTCGGTGATATGGGCATGATGTAAGTAGGATAGAGAGTAGGAATAAGAAAATAGAATTAGTAACTTGGGCATTGTAAGAGATTATTAACACTGCCCCTGTTGAAAATTCAAAATTGAGGCCCCTTAAAAGCAAGGATAAAAGAGGTGAAAAAAAGAAATTGCTTGAAAATAAGTTAGAATAGGTTGGAAATAGGGTGAGATTGTGGAGTTAGATGTGTTCAAAAGTTCTGCAAGGACATGGGAGGTCAAAAGTATGTTATGGCATGACATGCCCTAGTTAGGAAAATAGGGGTTTTGAATGAAAAAGAGAGGTTTGAGGGAGTAAACATGGGTAAAGTGAAGGGGAAACATAATTTGGTAGTCAATTAAGTTTGTGCATGAAAAATGAAGAGTGTTGGAATAGGTTTTGAGGTTTAGGTTTAGGGGTTTGGTTCACCAGTTTGGCCAAAAATTTTTGGAGGGGGGTTTAGTTCGTTTTGGGTTCGTTGGTACAAAAAACATGCAAAAAACAAAATATATATCTATGCAACCTAGAAGCATGAATTACAAAACAAAATTGGCAAAAAGTGTTTATAACTTGCAAAAAAATGTGAATAAAATCACACTGATTTTCATGAAAAAAAACCATGAGACCATAGCTTGTTGCTTACTATTATGCTTTGATAGATTTTTTCCAAGCATCCATAGCTTGTTCAAAAGTACTTTTTAGGCTTTTAGCCATAGCAGCAAGAAGTGAATTGTTTGATAAAATGCTTTGGTAGACATGTATGAAAAATGTGGTAGCATAGACAAGGCGTTGTTTGAAAAAAGCCTCAAAGAAATGTGGTTTCATGGTGATGGAATGGCATGATGAATACCATGAAAAGAAAATTTCTATGGATTTTCATGCAATTCAACCACCATTGAGACCACATTTCTTTGAGGCTTTTTTCAAACAGGTCGCTTTGTATATGCTTATTGCTATTATTATGCTTTGATAGATTTTTCCAAGCATCCATAGCTTGTTTGGAACGTATTTTAGGCTTTTAGCCATAGCAAGGAGGTGAACTGTTTGATTAAATGCTTTGGTAAACATGTATGAAAAATGTGGTAGCATAGACAAAGGCGTTAACTGTTTGAAATAAATGACGAAAGAAATGTGGTCTCATGGTGATGGAATGGCATGACAAATGCCATGACAAGCAAATTTCTATGGATTTTCATGGCATTCCACCACCATTGAGACCAAATTTCTTTGAGGATTTTATTCAAGAGTTCTACCTTTCTATGATATTGCTTACTATTATTCTTTGATATATTTTTTCCAAGCATCCATAGCTTGTTTGAAAGCACTTGTTTTAGGCTTTCACCATAGCAACAAAGGCAGTGAACTATTTGAAAAAATTCTTTGGTAGACATGTATGAAAAATGTGGTAGTATAGACAAGGCAGTGAATTGTTTGAAAAAATGCCTCAAAGAAATGTGGTCTCATATAGTTCCATGACAAGCAAAGACAATTGGGAGCTACTCCTAGTTATTAGTTATGCAATGTGAAGTAATTGCATAACTACTTAGGTTGACTTTGTAAAAACTATATTGTAATTGAAATTTTGTCATCTATCAACATCTAGTTATTAGTTATGCAATGTGAAGCAATGCTTTGAGTTTGAAATATGTGCAATGCAATGTAATCAATGATATGAATATAAACTACAAAAATCCATTTTTTACAATTTATTAGTTAAACTCTTTATTTTATTTTCTCTCTATATCTCTATGCTATGGAAATTCCTCTAAATTTTTTAATTTTTTTTTATCTCTTGTTCTACTTTTTTTTACATTTTTTTTTAAAATCTGATTTTTTTCTGATTTTTTCTAGACTTTTTCCCAATTTTTTTAAAAAATCTTATCCTTTTGGTTTGCCGATTTTTTCCCAAAAATATTTTTGCTGCTATGGTATAAACACATATCTTTTTGTAATATCAAGGATACTTTTTGAAACTTCCATGCATTGCTAATCTAAAAGGAAAAGTCTTTTGCCTAATCTGTATGCAGCCATGCTTTTGACATTGTCAAAAAGATAAAATATGGACACCATTGATAAAAAATATTTGTATTAACCAAATAGCCATGTACACATACATCAATATATGTTGATATAAGTATAAAATATAGTTACAAAATAGCCATATAGGCTTACGGGAATGTCATATAGGTATACAATGTCAAATATATCAAATACACGATATGTACAAAATTGCCTTGTCTAGTCATACAACAAAGGGCTCTGGAATCAAAATTAATTTCTCTCCATGCTCTGGAAATAAATTCTTTCCCTTTGTTTGGAGATCTGATGGCAATAATTTTGTCACTTGTTTATGCTATGCTCGAGGAGTGCTCCTGCTCCTCCTCCTATAGTTTAGCTCCTAGTGAAGTTTTAACTATTATGTAATAAGAAGTAAAGACATTAATACATAGAAATTACATTATAAGAAATGATATATTTAACAAAATAATCACTTACGACCATCTCATGATCACTCTCCATGATGGAAATATTTGCATGATGATGCTTAGGCATGCTCAAGCCCTGTATAAACCATCCAAATAGGAATTAAACTGTGAATCAATAATGGTTTGATTTTTCAGTAGAACTAATATCTATAACAAATGTAAATTGAAATTTAGTAATGTGCCTCATACCTCGTCTATCAGAGTCATGGAGGATTGTATAGCGGATGAAACAACGATATCCATTACCCTTGTAACATTTGGAGGTGTTTCCACAACCAACATCTGAAAATAAAACAAAAAATTATTCAATCACAAAAAAGTTACAATAGCGATCCATGTCATGAATTATAATGTATGAGATCTAATGAATAAAATTTTGAGTACAAGTATTAAACTATATATTTCTAGTAGGCCATGGAAATTTGATAAGAAGACCAAGCATGATGGGGAGAAGAACACATACTCCATTGTGAAGGATGGGAAGACGTACAACCTTTCACCTCTCCTAGAAGAAGACAAGGAAAAGCATGAAGGGCCTAGTGTTTTGATGGTGGGTCAGAAGAAGTTCATGAATACTTTGAAGGAAGGAGGAGGAAGATGATTCTTCTTGATTATGAAGCCAAAAAGTGAAGCAGATCTACCCACAAAGAAAAAGGAAGATGCACCAAAGGAAGTCCAAGAGTTGTTGTAAAGGTACAAGGACATAACGGTGAATGAATTACCTAGTTCCCTACCTCCCATTAGGGATATAACCCACCATATTGATATGATCCCAGGGGCTACATTGCCCAATAAGGCTTGCATACAAAATGACACCTTCTCAAAATGAGGAGATTGCAAGACAAGTGCAAGAGTTGATGGATAAAGGGCTAGTGAGGAAGAGTTTGAGCCCATGTGTTGTTCCTACTATCCTAGCACCAAGGAAGGATGGGAATTGGACACTTTGCACTGATTCAAGAGCCATTAATAGGATCACAATCAGATATAGGTTCCCGATGCCAAGAATGGAGGACCTCATGGATTGTCTATCAAGAGCATCTTACTTTTCCAAGATTGATCTAAAGAGCGGGTACCATCAGATAAGGATCAGAGAGGGTGATGAATGGAAGACAAATTTTAATACTAATGAAGGGCTCTATGAGTGGTTGGTGATTCCCTTTGGGTTATCAAATTCCCCTAGTAAATTTATGTGCCTTATGAATGAGATATTGAGACCTTTCACTAGAAAGTTTTTTGTAGTTTATTTAGATGAAATCCTTGTGTTTAGCAGGTCTAAAGAAGAACATTTGAAGCACCTTGACATGGTACTAAGGAAGAACTAGTCTACCTTGGTTTTTTCATCTCCAAGGGAAGTTTGAAGATGGATCCTTCAAAGGTGGATGCTATTCTTACTTGGCCAACACCAACATCCATGGGAGATGTGAGAAGCTTCGTGGACTTGCAAGCTTTTATAGAAAGTTTATCAAGAACTTTATCCAAATTTGTGCACCAATCTTAGACACTATCAAAGGAGGTAAAAAAGGTAAGTTTTCTTGGACCAATGAGGCTGATAAAGGGTTTGAACATCTGAAAATGAGAGTAGAACAACATCCTATACTTGTGCTTCTTGATTTTGATAAAGTTTTTACCATTGAGTGTGATGCTAGAAATCAAACAATAGGGGATATTTTGAGCCAAGAAGGCAGACTGATTGCATTTTACAGTGAGAGGCTAAATGAAGCAAAGAGGAAGTATTCTTTGTATAATTTGGAATTGTATGCTATGGTCCAAGCCCTCAAAAAGTGGAGGCACTACTTGTTACCTAAATAATTTGTTGTTTATACTAATAATCATGCCTTGAGTTTTTTGAATGCAAAAGACAAACTTAGTCATAGGCACATGAAGTGGGTAGAGTCTTTGCAACCCTATACTTTCACAATAAAGCATAAGAAAGGCCTAGAAAATAAGGTGGCAGATGCTCTCAGTAGAAGGGCACTTGTAGTGCAAGAGATCCAACTCCAAAGCATGAAGGTTGAAGCATTGAAGGATATGTATCATGAAGATTAAGATTTCAAGGAGGTATACAATGTTTGTGAGCAACATTTGAATTATTTTCATGGTGAATTCTCTGAATTTTTATTGCAGAATGGTTTTCTCTTCAAAGGAATCCAATTGTGTGTGTGTAAATGCTCAATGAGGGAGAATATCATAAAGGAGACACACAGTGGGAGTCTTGGAGGTCACTTTGGCCTTGACAAGACCTTAGAACAAGTTAGGAGATTTTACTATTGACCAAAGTTGCAGGTAGATCTAAGAAGGTATGTGGAAGGCTACACAATATGTCAAAGAGAAAAGGGAACTTCATCAAATGTAGGACTCTATCAGCCACTACTCATTCCCAATAGGCCTTGGGAGTGTGTAATTATGGACTTTGTCTTGGGGTTGCCTATAACCCAAAAGGGTTTTGATAGTATCTTTGTGGTAGTTGATATATTTAGTAATATGGCACATTTTCTTCCTTGAAAATGCACCAATGATGCATCTCATATAGAAGGTCTCTTCTTTAAGGAGGTTGTTAGGATACATGGACTGCATTTAAGCATTGTTTTTCACATAGATTCTAAATTCATTGGTCACTTTAGGAGGACCTTGTGGAAGAAACTCAAGGAAAAAATATATCCTTTAGTTTAGCATACCATCCAAAAATAGATGGAAAAAATGAAGTGGTGAATAGATCATTGTAAAACCTCTTAAGATGCCTTACCAAGGAGCATGGACAAGCTTCGGATCTGATTTTACCTTAGGCTAAATTTGCATATAATGAATCCATGAATAGGAGCATTGGTAGAAGCCCTTTTGAAGTAGTCTATGGCATGCACCCTAGAGGGGTCTATGAACTAAGAGATCTACAAGGAGTTTCTAGGAGAAGTGCTCAAGGTGAGGACTTTGTTGTTTCAATCAGGGATATTCATCAACAAGTAAAGGAAACCCTTCAAAAGAATGTTGAGAAGTATAAGGAAAAGGTAGATTTAAAGAAGAGGAATGTCCAATTCAAGGTTGGAGACTTGGTGATGGCACACTTGAAGAAGGAGAGACTTCCAAAAGGAAATTATACCAAACTCATGATGAAGAAGATAGGACCTTGCAAAGTGGTCTACAAGTTTGGCCAAAATGCTTATGAAATAGAGCTACCTCTTGGGGTGGCAATCTCTCCTATCTTCAACATTTATGACTTGTATCCTTTCAAAGCTTCTATGAATGTAGGTGATGGAGCAAGTACAACAATAATGGAGGATGAAGATTGGGTGAAGGAACTGCCCCCCAACCAGCCTATTACTCTTGAATGCATCCTAGACACCAAGGAGAAAAAGAAGACTAGAAAGAAGGTTTACAAGGAATACCTAGTCAAATGGCAAGGTCTACCTAAAGATGATGCAACATGGATGTCAGAAAATGATACTAAACAACATGGAACTACTGTAGAAGACCCGATCTTAAAGAGGACTTGAGATCTTTTTCTTGGTTGGGAGTATGGTGCAGGAGCACCCATGGGTCTAAGGGACCTAGAATAATTTTTCATTTTTTTTTCTTGGTTTATGGATGGAATAAGGTCTTATGGACCATTTAAATGCTTTGTAGTAGGTCTTCTAGGTTTTTGGTTTAGTTTTTGGTCTTGGTGACCAACTTCTTTGTACAATAAGGTCTCCATCCTCCTTTCTAAGTCTAGTGCATCTTGGAAAAATAAGGAAAAAGGATTCCTTGATATATCTAGACACCTAAGGGGAGTCACCTTACTTTTTGACAAGGTTTTAAATGCCTTTGACACATTTTGGAAGGCTCTTTGTGGTCGAGTTGGTAGAAGTTGCTCACATTGCCTTAACTAGGCAATTAGAAGTCAAAGAATGAGATTAGTTGTTTTCCAATGTATCTCTTTTCAAAAGACAGTTGCAAGAAGTTTGAGGGAGTTTTTAATACTTAAAATATGCCTCTCTTGGTCTAGGCAAGGTTTATGTTGATGTTTTGAAGAAGTTTCAATAACAAGTTTGTTGGTTTTCCTGTGTTTTTTTGAAGAATTTGCTGATCATGTACTTGGTATGGACTGTATGTTCACTTTCATGCTCCATGCCCATAATGGTTGGATAGGTAATTGAATAAGCTTTCCTTTGGCTTTGGATTAGTGAGATTTCATTTAGTATCAAGGGAGATATTCCAATTTCTCTATCAGGTGGTCTGAAAACCCTTAAAATCAGGGTTTTGGGTGAAAAATGTATATTTCTTCCATTCCCATATTGTAAAATTGCTAAATCTCAGTGCGATGGAAGATATAAGGATGTAATATCATTTAATAAATGTTTTGGAGAATGGTAGGCTCATTGTTGGAAGTTGTGCATGAATTTTGGCTTCACATCTCTATGTGGCAAGAATAATTGACAAGCAAAAAAAAAGAGTTTTTTCTTGATTTTGAAGAATTTTTTTAAGAGGTACTTAGGAATGGTGGAAACAGGTGTGGAGAACTTGTAGGAGTCTGAATTTGGGATTTGGGGTGAAGGGAAGAGCCTAGATAGTCAAGACTTAGGTGTGGGTCTGTGAATTAGGCCTTTTGGAGTAGCGGTAGAAAGGTCCATTGTGAGTGATGTTTTGACAGTCAAGAGGAAGGGTTTTGGAACCTTGTAGGGGTCCATCTTAGGGGTCTAAATCCATAAGTTTGGTGTCTTAATATTATTTTTTGTTTTTTATTCTGACTGTCCTACCAGGCAAGGGATGCAAGACTTAAGAGAGAGTGAGGTCTAAGTCACCATAGCAATGGGTGTTTGTTGAAACCTAAATGGTAGAGGGTTGTTAAACCTTATTTTTACTTAATGAGACATGATCCAAATGTTTTCAAGCATTGTGAGTGTTCTGATTTGTGAACCCTAGGTGTGTGGGGTTGATCTCTTGAAGAACAGTGGAGTTTAAGACTCATGAGAGTATTTGAGAGAAGCATTTAGTGGAGTGACTTTGCCATTTGTGATTGTGATTTTTCCTTCCCTGCCACTCTGCATCATTTCTAAAGATTATGCAGAATATTTCCATGACTTTTTATGGTGGTGGCAGGAGTATTTAAGGTTTGTAAGTACCTTATGCAATAAACCCTCCTTTGTAGGGCTTGATTTGTTCATAGAATAAGCTTAGTCAATAAACATGATGTGAGTAATGTCTTGGAAGTCAGATGAAATGATTGAGGTGTAAATGGTTGACTGTAGTATCTTGTTCTTGAGGAACTAGTTGGTAAAAGTGAAAATTTGGTGAGTTGTTTAAGGAATTGAAAGATTCAGAGCTCTTTATCAGGTTTTTTCCTTGAATTTATATAAATTAATGATGACAAAGGTGTGTTAGGATTTGATGGGTATAGGTTGTAACATGAAAGATTGGTTTTTGGTTATTTTTCCTAGGTAAAGAAAATTGAGTGGAAGGGTGCCTTGGTGAATGATGAAAGTGTGGATTGTTTAGTGACTCTAATTAGATTTTTTGTGCACGGATTAGTCATTTTTGCTGATAAATAAGATGTTTGAAGCTTGAGGATGATAAGAAGAAGTATTGAAATGAGTTGGCTTGTTGTTTCCTTGTGGTTTACAAATTAAACAATGTGATTTTTGATGAAAAGAGATAAATTTTAGTTGCTTATTCAATTTGATCTTCTCCTGATTCAATTGGGTCAGATGTGGTGCAGGAGCACCTAGGTCATCAAATACTTTTCAATTTTACAAAAAGGGATGAGTGTTCAAATTTGTATTCAGTCAATCACAAAAGGTCATGGAAAAATGATGAAAAGCATGTTCAAGGTCATATGAGGTCTTATTTGAATGTATTTAAGGTTATGGGTAAGTTCTAGGTGGTCAAAGTGGGAAAATGCAAACATGTAATAATGTAATATTGTTAAAAGTTGTTAAATTAACAAAAACAAGGAAATAAAACATATTAAGGGTTAAAAGGGGTAGTTTCAACCGATGGAAAGATAGTTCTGGTAAATGAAATATCTTTAAAAGGCATGTAAAGGTGAGAAAAAGTAGAATTTTGTGTTCTTGTAATTAGATTTTGAAATAAAAATTCCCTGTTTTTGAGTTTGCAGCATTACTCTGGATTGTTTTGTTTTCTTGTGTTGGTAATTTAGGAACACCCAAAGTTAAATCATAGTGTGAATACATGTAAAGAGGAGTTAGTTTCCAATTTCAATAGTTGTACTTGGTTAGTTTTAGGAAACAAAAGAATAAGAGGCAGTTTTCAATGCCCGATAGAGTCCTTCTAGAAGCAAGTTTGAGACTCCAATAGGGTTTTTCTTCACTACTCCACCAATGTAGGTCAAGTAAATTGGTGGATTAAGTTAATGTTAGGATTTTTTTCATTTTTTGATGATTGTAAGTCCAGGGAGAAGCAAGAATACCATGGTGGAGTTGCTGCTACACTAGAAAATAGAGGATTTTCCTACACAAAGTGATACTATAGTCACGAGTCATGAATAAATAAAGATTGTAGAGGCTTGAAAATGATGTAGAAGGTCTTGGAAGACATAAAAAATCATGTTCCAGGTGGTGGCCAGAGAAATAGTGATTTGCAAGATTATTTTTCACAAAACCCTCCTTGATTTGTGCTTTTACGCCCTCTAAATGAGGGTTTATTAGATCAAAACATTTTCATGGCTTTCAATCCCTATAAATGGTGAAATATTGAGTTATAAGACATACTTGAATACTATTTTGAGGTTTTGAGTGACTTGGAATGGTTTTGAAGGAGTCTATTTTGTAAAACATGCCTAATCTACTAGCCTTTCTTTAGAGGACAGTCTGAAATCTGATGATTTTCTTTATGTCAAATGTCTAAGAACTTTGATATGTTGTGATGTGCTAGAAAGTGTTTCTAAATGCACATTTATTTTTTTAATAAGATTTGAGATAGGAATGTAACTACCTGATTTAATGGTTGATAGACCTACTAGAGGAATATGATATTGTCTAATCAAAACAAAGATGTTTGTTTAAACAGTGGAAATGATGATATTGAGTGCTTGGTTACTATCAAACTAATGATATGATTGGTGTTACTAAATTTGGTTAAGGTGTATACGATAGGTTTGGTGACTTTTATGGTTGGATGGGTGAGTATTATGAAGCCTTTTGAGCAAATTGGTGATTAACCACAAGATGATAATCAAGATTTTGTTGTAGCAGGAGTTTGTAACCTGTAAATATAATATTGCAGTCAAAATATGGTGAGTATAGTGCTTGATAATGGACTAATAACAATGAGGTATGGTTTAGTTGATTTGTTGCCTTGGTGAATAAATAAAAGGATGAATTGTTCAAGTGTCAATAATCAGTTTTATGTTGTTTTTATGGTGGTTGAGAATGATGTGAATCTAATTGAACAAGTCAAAGTTTTCTTTAATATGGTTTTTGCTTTGAATGAGTCAATTAGAATACTAATTAGTGGAATGATGAATGATGGCCTATGGAATGGCTAAGAGAATTTTAGTGGATTTTGGTTGAATGAAAAGTAGATTTTTGATGAAATTGTATTTGATCTTCTCCTGATTCTATTTGGGATTGAAATCCCTTGAAGGAATGATGTTGATGGTGTTTTTTGGATGCTCTACATTAGATGTACCCTGATGATTGAGTGCTTTGATATGATGCTCTGCATCACTAACTACCTTGTCTATGCTATTGCTTACTATTATGGTTTCATAGATTTTTTCCAAGCATCCATAGTTTATCGTGGTGGTGCACCTTTGCAAGCACATGCCTCCATGTGAAGTAATTGCATCGTGTTGCTTATGTTGAATTTCTAAAAAGCTATATTGTATAGTTGAAATTTTTTTATCTATCAACATCTAGTTATTACTTATGGAATTTGAAGTAATGCTTTGAGTTTGAATGATGTGTAATGTAATGTAACCAACAATATGAATATAAACTACACAAATCTATTAAGTAGAATTCATTAGTTAAGTTCTCTTTATTCTATTACCTCCATGTACGTTTGAGTGAATCCACTGGCACTAGGAGATGTTTTCTTGAAACCGCCAATATTAGCCTGTTCAACATCCAAAATCACATGTATTAAAATACCATTCATAAAACAATGCTATTAACATGTAATAAATTTACAATTGTTTACTAGTTACATACCCCACTAACAGGTGTACTGCAAAAATGAGTAGGTGGAGGGCTGGTGTATCCGGTCTCAACACGATAACCCTGCAATTTTATTAAAATAATAAAACTAAATTAGTTAATCATGCATTTCAGAATCAAAATTTAATAAATTAAATTCAATGAACATGCTGAATTTTACCCGACTATCAATGCCATATGCATGATGCAAAATGTTAGCCATCCTCTCCATCCCTATAGCAGCATACAGATCTTGTGTAGTAGCATACGGATCCTATGTAGTAGCATACAAATCCTATGTAGCAACCTCCTAAGTGTCGGTGGGGTCATATGAACAAGTCAGCCCACAAGATTGAAACACATGGGTTCAAAGGCCACCACCCGAAGACTCCCCTGGATGGCATTGTAAAATAGGGCTAGTATGATGGATGACACTCCAGGTCAAAGTTTTGATTGCCTACAATGTCTCTACATCGACACTCTCCTTCGCAACAACAGGCATAACAATGTGCTCATGAGGCGTCCTAGCGAGAGGGCGAGAGGTTGTCTCCCTTGCCACGCAAGATGCGGCTGTGCAGTGGGCCTATCTTGAGCCAACCCCCTACCTCTCCCTTGGAACTCCCGCATATCAAAATAATTTGGGATTTGGTTCAATACGAACTCACTGTATAGTTTCCTAAGAAAATATTGGGGGAGTTCACAATTGTTGCACGGTGGGTAATGAAAGACCAAGTACCACCTATCATAAAAATGGTTCCTAATCTCTTGGTGGTGGCACCAATGAAAAGGAAACCTCTTCACATTGAGGCTAAGATTTTGATTTGTTCTAGGGTTAGTGAATAGAGAGCACAAATCACCTTTAGTAATTTTAAAATCTTTTACTTGTTTATATGATAGTTTATCTGCATAATATGCCCTAGCTTCCTTCCTCCTATCTTGCAATCCTGTTATTTATTGGGTTATTGAATCTACATTTTTTAACATCTCTTTCATTGAATTTTCTAGTGTCATTGTTTCTATAGTTGAAGCATTTGGATCACTCAACCGACTGATAAGATCCTCAATTTGTGTTTTGTTGTTTTCAATTTCACTCAAATTTTGTTGAATGCCAAGAGGGTGTTGAGTGATTGGTGGGGGAGGTTGATTTTGTTGAGGATTTTCTTGTTCTTCTTGTTGAGGATTTTTAGGATTTTTAGGATTATTTGCATCTCCTACAAATTAAAAAAAAAAATCAAATCTAACCTAAAACAAACAAAATCAACTTGAAACTAAGAAATTCAAAACAAATAGAAAACAATACTTACCTCCCGCACCTCTTCATCATCATGGCACCATCTTTGCAAACGAAAATAAAATATTGTTGATGAATTTTTTAGAATTCGTCCTCCTAGAACAGGAGTGCAAAAATGAGGGTTTTTGGTTGCAGACAAAGCAAAAAAATAGAAAATATAAAATGAATAACTTTCACTTTTTAAAAAAATTTTAAATCGACATAACGCGAGTGCGTTATAACATGCTCACGTTATGTCATTTTCAATCTTTTTTGAAGTTGGCCACAAAAGTGTAACCCAAATTCATGCACCCACCCTTAAGTTTTGTTCTTTTTTCCTATTTTCTAAATCATTTTGGAATAAAAATTTGTATGCACTTAAAATTTAATCAATATTGAAGCCAATTTGATAACTACCTATCTCATGAATTTTTGTAGTTGGTTTTGTTAGTTCAACTGAACAAGACTATGTGTTGTGCCATTTAAGGGTGCATGCTAAACCTACTTAGTTTCCAAACTACAACACCTTCTTTAAAATCTCATACAATTTTATATGTAGCTACAAAGCAATCTAGTGAAATATACAACAATTTTCTTTGATTTGATTAACTCTTGGGGCATGCATGGAGAATAACAAGAATTTTTTTTAATTTTCAGTATTTTTATGCTTTATTTTAGATTAGATATTTAAATTCTTTAAAATGTTTCAAAAAATAGATGAATGAATGGAATTATTTAAAATATTTCATTTCTTATGAAATTGTTGAATGGTTAAATCTAAATTTACTTAAGTGATAGCAAAATTGCTGATGTTCATGAAATATTATTATAAATATTTTGATTTAATGATATTATTTTATGATTGAGTTGGAAGCTTGGTACTGAATGTTTATAATTTTGATGAACTATAGACCCCTTTAGATTAATAGAAAAATTGCATCATACCTTGAAGTGACCCTAGTATGGTCAAGACCTGACTACCATAGCCTTGGGATTAAGATAATTCAACCTTTTCCTATAACACGGACCACCCGTTTAGGTTGCTCTATTATAGTCTTTCAAGTAAAGATAGGTTCTTCGTGGTCTACTTGTGAGGACTTTATCTACACTATTGTTGCAAGTGACATCATCGTCAACCCTCATGTTCTTCCAATGTTTGAAGTTATTGTAATAGCTTATAATACAAAATTGAAGGGATATATCCCTTGAAACTATGTATCAGAGGATATGTCTGAAGGTAATTTCCCTTTTTGATATTGAATGTGAACAAAAATATGAAGGTATACCCCACTTAGTTTTTTATTAGAGAATCAATCTAAGGGACACTCTCCCCTAGACTATTTGAATAGTCATTCCATATAAAATAAAGGATTATGAAATCCTATTGATCTAAATAAAATTTGAATGTCATGGAAAACTTGTGTATAAGATCTTTCAATATTTTTTATGAATGAATGTTTGTTCTTTAAAAAATAAAATGAGTGATATGTAAATATTCTTAGGATCTAATTAACGATGAAACCTCTAGGTGTAAACTTTCTTATGAAAATGGTTAGAACTATAACTAACCTTTGGGGAAGCTACAAAGTAGGAAAAGGTGCAAAAAATGTTAGGATATGTTGGATTTTATTTTAGCCA
Organism: Sequoia sempervirens; assembly: GCA_007258455.2. NCBI lineage: Eukaryota > Viridiplantae > Streptophyta > Pinopsida > Cupressales > Cupressaceae > Sequoia > Sequoia sempervirens. Next base: position 20,457 of record VDFB02353618.1, read on the forward strand.
TGATGGATGAGGCAAGAGAAAGAATTGGGAACCTCAAGCATGAGGTAAGGGGAAAATAAAGGGAGGAACAAAAGTTCCTAATAGTGATGAAGAAGGGGAAAATTGTAAGATATGGTATAAAATAATCTGATACCATGTAAGAGCTAAAGATTATCTCAACACCTAAGACCACCTACAAAAATAATGAAAACCTTCTACAAGAGAGTATACAAAAATATGAGCTTGCTTGATATTAAGGTGTATCAAAACGATGAGGTATAAAGTGTGTTACATATGTGTACAATGACCTTCCTTATATAGTCAAGTTGAGGAATAGGGTTGAACATGTGTCTTAATTCTATGACATGAGATGACTAACAAACTAAATACCTAGGAATCATGCATAAAACTTATAGATAAGATAAGTTTTAAAAAAGCCAACTAAGACTTCTAGAAAGAATATTATTTCCTAAGTAAACATAATCATGTGAATAAGTCCCCTAATTATCTCACATCCTTTAAGGGATGCTTGACTACTTGACCTTGGTCCTAGTAAGCATATAATACAAAATAAAGAGGTTTTTGATATGCTGAATGACTAACCCACTAGTGATCAGGTTAGTATTGTAGATAATAAGGAGTATGTTGTTGTAGGCATTAACACAATCAAAATTCCTCTCAGGACTAGTATATTATCAAAGTGATCACTATAGGTGGACTCACTATCCAATTGGGCTGACTACCCACTAAAAGAAGAAAAGAGATAGAAGAAAGTTTGTGTCTCACAACCTAGATTGAACTGTTATAATTCCATCTATCATATGCATGAAATACAATTCCAATGAATTTCAATAGAATTAATTTGCACACTTCATCTGATTAAAATATAACACTCTAGACCTTCCTTTGAATTCACATCACTCTAATATTATGCTCATTATTCACATCTTAGATTCAGAATGTATTCACTCGGTTCATATCATTGACATCAATTTCATGTAGGAACTTCATAAAAACATCAAAAATGGTCTAGCTTATATATTTTCTTCACCCATAAGATCAATTAGGTTGGCCTAATTAGATGTATCATTAAAATATAACTTATCAGCTCAAAATCCTTCCACACACGCCTCACGCCAAGATTCAATCCTCAAAAATATTTGGGATAGGTCAGCATGGACCTATAATGGCTACCACATAACTCCACAATATTTAATTAAGATTCTCATACCGTCAAACCTATTAGGTCGGCACCAGAGAGGAAATAAATTTAGAAATACAGACCTCAAAACACTATCCCATCTACAATGCACACTCATATGATATCTATCAACACTTCAACAAATCTACAAAGTAAAAATCCAATCCATGGAGAAGGGTAGATTCTCCAACTCACATGCACAAAATTGGAAAACACCTACAACTGTCAAGTCAAACTTTTGTTACTCATAACATTCACACCAAAAGAAAAGAAAAGATGAAAATACGGAATTAGATGCTTCTAATAGTGAAAAATAATAATAGAAGCACCAAGCAAAAATACTCAACAACGAACCAATGCAGACCCAATTATTAGATCCCCTGTACATAGAATTATTCGTATTAATACTTAGTCAATTTTCATTATAATTGTCTTCAATGGATCCAACCTTCTTGAAAAATTACATTATAAAAACATCTTAAAACATGTTAGAGCACACCAAAATGATTTGTTCCATGATCTCCAAAGAAAGATACAATGTTGACATCAATGACTACACTATAATGCATAATAGTATAGGGTAAAATCACAAACCTGCATTACACTTTACAAAGGAATTGGCCAATAGTAAAAAAATATGAACTTCAACCACATAAAAGTGGTCTTTACATTTTGAATTTTAAATTGTTTTGATTAATTTTCTATCAATTTATGAGTAGATTTTGGAATGCTAAAAATTTCAAGAAAAAGTGACATTCACTTGATGTCAATAAACCAATATTAAAAAGCTTCATTTTCCCTTATTTTATTTTTCTCCAAATAGGTAGCTTCAATATCTAGTGCATGAAATTCTTTTTTGAAATTTTGATTTAGGATATGTCCATGATCATGATGGAAAAAATAGGCCCTTAAGTGGCAAAAAATTCAAAAAAATTAGAGTTAGGCAAGTTGACATAAAAATTTGAATATGTTATCTATATTATTTCAAAAATATGTAAGAATATAATTTGTAGTAAATTGAATGTAGTTTCTAAACTACTAGGTTTATTTACCAAAAAAAATAAATCTATTTGGTGAAAATTTGAAATTTCAATGCAATAGTACTTAAATTTTAGGGGAAAAATAAGAAGTGGGTGTCTGTCTGACCATATTAACCACAATAAAATGATAATGTTTTTTTAGATGATTTTAGATATAGGTAGAGGACTCATGTCCAGATGTGATGCATAATTTTTTGTAATTTTTTCCAAGTAAATAATTAATTATGAATTTTTTATTACAAATTTTAAAAAATATAAAAACTCGTATGTCTGACCACCTTAACTTGGTCAAAACTTCATGAATTTTTTTTTTTTTTTAATCCTATAGTATACAAATTATAGAATGTGACACATGTTTTGGATTCAAAAAATGTGATACTGTTTGAAAACTATAAATGATTTTCAATCAACCTATCAATCAGGACTTTAGTCATAATTCAAATAAAAAATGAATAATAATTATTTATTAAATTCAAATTAAATCATAATTTATATTGGTAGAAAGCTGAGAATCTCCTTTAAAAACCATTTTCATTTCATCAATTTTGGTTTAAAAAAATTCGTCATCCACCTACCCATCATATTGCCACTTTTTGGCCCATTACGATCCTGCACATACCCTTTATATTTTTCTCGTAATAACATTTTAAAGTCAAAATTCTCACAATTTGATAGTTTTCATTTGACATCAACTATTGTCTATTTTTTTGATCATTTTCAAAAAAAAAAAAAAAACCCTTTTAAAGAGGATTCTCTCCTCTAGTGCACCATGTATTTTTCAAATTATTTTAAAAATATGTTTTACTATTTTTTATTTCTAATCAACCTCTTTTTTTAACCATTTTTTTTCAATAGAAGGTTGGTAAGCCAACTATTTATATTATAAAATAGTGGAGGTTACAAAATGTTTTCCATAGTAGTATCTAGATAAGATTTTAGTACAAAATGTCAACTATTGCATTTGGATACAACAAATAGTTTATCAATAGTTGACATGTCCTTCCTATTGGATGACTAACTTCTTTCTAGAAGTAAAGTATTTTGGAGATGTCAACTGTGTAAAACAACAAAACCAGTTGACTTTACAAAATCTGTAAGTAATTATCATATTTCTCCATGCCTTCTATATAGAGAAACTATCTTCTTTGTCACTTTTAATCATAATCTAATTTGGTGGAGGGGATTTTTTGAGTGCTTGCAATAATGTTCATGTCAGGAAGGATTGGTTGGTGACTAGGGATGAGTGGATGAAAATTTGAAGTCCCTGGTGCTGCATTTGATTCCTTAGTATCAATCTCTCTTTGTTGTGACAAAATAGGATGGATCAATAAAGTTGCATGATTGTAGTGATGTGTAAGAAGGAATGATATTGCATGATACTTAGTCTTGAAGCTCCTTATCTTGTCTTTTCCTAGTTCAACCTGATACCTTTTTAGCTCTTTGTATAGATAACTTGATAAATTAAATTCAAGTGCCAACTCCTCATACTAGTATAAATTTTCTTGAACCTCACTCTATGGTGTAAGTAGTGTCTAGGAAAGATACCTCCAATGTATTATTCTCCATGCTAGAAGTCATATTTTTGAACACTTGTGAGAATGACATTTTTTTGTAGAAAAGACTTCATTAATAATACCATTTGCTATCTTTTGCATATCATGATAATTGGGATTCAAATCCAATATGTGTGAGACAAATATGGATACCAGATGAGATGGAAAAATGATTCTTTGTGTTGATGGATTTAAAATATCCTCTCCAATTATATCCTTAACACATTTGAAAATAGAGATGCATTTTTTCTTAAAAACATAAGACAATTGTTCTTTATCCAGCCCTTTGGTAAAGGGAACTTCCCATTGTTGCACTTGGAAGGGTTCCTTGTTATTTCTTGGAAGAAATTCCATTAAAAATTTCTTGCTTGATAGTAAAAAACACACAAAAATCACCCTAAAAATTGTAGTAGTAAGCCCCCATAAATCACCTAGAAAACAACAATAATGTAAACCCAAAACTTGTTTGGATGTTGTTTTGAAGGAGGTATTTTAGACTTCTTTGTTACGAATTAGCACAAAATAAGGCATGAACTTACATAATACCATAAATCATATGCTAAACCATTCAACATATTCAAGTGAGAACCTTGAATTTCTTCCTGAAGAGCAATTTCCACATTGAGAAAAAATCAAGATGGAATTACACTTTACCTAGTAAATTGCGCCTCCAAATTGCACTCCTATGATGATTTTTCTAAGCTTAGGTGCATGGTTGAATGAGTGCACCAGCTTTCCAACTTAACAAAACTCACATGACCACAACCGCTTCACCTTTCTGAGGAGCATTTTATTTTATAGAACTTGCAATATGTAAAAAACATTTCAAACTGGTTCCTCATATAGCTATGGAATTTACTATGCTATTGAATTTCAAAAAAAATTCTATGAATTTTGCATGTCCTTGACAATGTTAAAGAACACTTGAAATTACATCAAGGTATGCTTTTCTCAAATTATCTTTTTTTCCTTACATAGATTACCTACAAAATGTCAAAAAATGTTAGCAATCATCACAATATACCCTTATGGCATAAAATATGTGAGATGTATTGAAGCACAATGGTGTCACTGGAATGATATTATATCACACTTGCAATTATAGGTGTTGGATTTGGCATAGCTTCAAACTTGAAAAATATTTTGCATCAGAAAATTGGTTTTCTACATAGATAAATTTGTACATCCCACATATTATGAAATAAGAGTGATTTGATAACCACTGAATGGAATGCTAACATCATTCTTTCTCATTTTAGAATTATTATGTCATCTTAGTGTCCACATCAAATTTGGTATGGCCTCTACTTTTATCTTTTCTTTGATGAGCTAGGTCAAAATCAAAGCAATCAACCTGATTCCTACAAAAAAAAATCCAAGTTAATATGAAAGGATACACCATAAAAAATATCACAAGAAGTGTAGAGCAACCCATTGGTGGTACCACATAAATTGTTTCATTCGTACATATTTAACAATAACTGACATATTGCGATTCCCCACAAGATTTTCTTTTGTGATATGTTTCTTATTACATGTGGAATGCAAATTACCCATGTGTGAAGGTATCTTCTTTTATCTACACTATACACTTCCTACCTTTACACCAGACCAATTTATAAGTTGCCCACCTGTCAATATTGCAATCAGCCTTAAACTTGTGAGTCATTGTTATATGGTATTACAATCTGCTACATTCCCTATAATTAGCACTGATATTAACACTCTTTGTAATGTCATGTCAAAACTCCCTTTTATGCAATAAGATAAATAAAAATATAACTTTCATAGTATATTGAAATTACTTTACATTAGCTCCATTTCATTTTCTTAGACTAAAACCCTTTCTCAGTTAATAGATTCATCCAAATCCTGAGTGATATTTTGCATATTACATCCATATATCTGCACATTATGAATTTTTTCACACCCAATGGTTGCCAATTTATCTGCAAGTTGGTTTCCTTCCCTATAAGTATGTTTATTTTTCACATATTTGAACATAGAAAATAATTTCCATACTTGTTGCATCACATATCTGATTTTCCAATTAAAAATATTTCTTTCTTTATAGGCATACACAATAATTAATGGGTCGCCTTCAATTTCCAGGTCTTTAATTTTCATATCATATGCTAATTGCAACCCAAGAAGAAAATCTTGTGCTTCTGCCATATTATTTGTACCTCTTAGGAGTTTTATTGACTTAGCTGATATTAAGAGCCCTTTACTATCTCTTTTACAATCCCCACACCTGAAATACTTGGGTTTCCATGTGACGCACCATCAAACTTCAACTAGAGGAGAATCCTTTTGTAGGTGGAGTCCAAGAAATTTTGCTTCTATATAATTTGTGGCTTGAATTCTGATGCAAGCTTCCTTTAAGTGGTAGAACAATATTATTCCACTTATGCATTACCTTAGAATCCCAATTCATAAACAAAGACCCAATATTTTTGACCTTCTATATGTGTGCATTTTTTTATCTCTGTTATTGATGATTCTAACTTCTCTAGTACTTGCTCAATCTTCATTTTCTCATTCCTAAAAATCCTTCTATTATGTTCCCACCAAATAGCCCATAGCACAATAGATGGTATCACTTTCCAAATGCATGCAAACAATGCTAATTTATACAACACTGACCAACTTGAAAATAGATCCCACAAATTATTTGGTAATGGAGCATAGCAAATTAATTTATTTTTAATAAAAAACCAACAATGAAATGCAAAGGGATAGAGAATAAAAAAATGATTCACCTCTTCCATCTCATCTTCACATAAGACACATGTAAATTGAGCTACTATCCCAAGTTTGGGAAGTCTATCACTTGTCACAATTCTTCTTTTAATAGGTAGCCATGAAAATCATCCTACCTTTGGTAGCACAATTGAGTCCTAACAAAAGTACAAAGCTCTTTCAGGTTTGAATCTCTCCCCTTTACTCATTATTTCCTTATAGTCCATTTTGACTGAACAATTTCCCTTTTTTGATGGTGCCCATAACAACTTATCCTCCCCTCATGAAACATATGCAATTCTCTCATTTAGTATTCTCTTAAGTTCCTCTTTTTGAACAACTGGACAATCTATAGCAGTGACATATTTCCACGTCACTTTCTCAGTGCATTCTTCAATGCTCTCAAAATAATCATTTACTTTATCCCCCCCAACTTGTACTAAGAATATTTTGAATAAATTCTAGGTTAGTAGCTACATTTAGAGGAGCATATCCACCCCAAGAATCTTCCCAAAACTTTGCTTGTAAACCATCTTGAACTTCCCAAGTAATATTAGTTATGATTACCTTTCTACATGCTACCAAGAAATTCCACATTGTAGATCCATGAGGTGGATTTGAAGCTGTAAAAATTCTCTTTGGATCTATGTTATCTAAATACTTAGCTTGCATGAATTTTCATCATTTTGCTTGCAGTTTAGTGTACATGTACCACACTAGTTTAGCTCCTAATGTTAGATTTCTAGTTGGTAAATTGTGTATCCCAACTCCCTCTTTTAATTTATCTTCACAGAGATTTTCCAATGAAATAAGTGGAATCTTCTTTTTGTTTTCCATGTTCCCTTTCCATAGAAAATCCCTAATTAGTTTTTCAATTATCAATATCATCTAGATTTTGGAGCTTTCAGTAATGCCATGTAATAATTTGGGATGGTTGAAAGGACTGATTTGATGAATAATATCCTTCCTAAAAGTGACAACCATCTCCCCCTCCATGTGGCTATCCTTAATTGAATATTTTAAATAATATTGTCCCACTAAGAAATTTTATTTGAACCAGTAAAAAATGGGATCCCAAGATACTTACAGGGTAATTCTACTATTTGAAACCTAGAGGTTAACAATTTTCTTTTCTAAGCCCGATTTGATGTTAAAAGTGTAGATCTTTGATTTTTATGCATTTATTTTCTAACTTGAAGCCAGTGAATAACCATTGTAACACAAACTTGATATGTTTGGCCTCTAGAAGTTGAGCTGAACCAAATAATAATGTATCATCCACAAATAAAGAATGTGTCACTGATACATCAGTGAAAGGTATTGAAATCCCTCTCCAAAATCCCTTAAGAAGAGAGTGTTTTATTGACCTCCTAAGTGCCTCTACTAATATTATAAATAAGAAAGGTGATAGTGGGTCATATTTTCTCACTCCTTGGGTGGAGCTAACAAAACCTAACAATGTACCATTGATTAGCACTAAAATTTTTGCACCTTTTAAGCAAGAGAAGACCCATTTGCGATATTTGTTGCTAAAACCAAATTTCTTTAAAACTTGCATTAGAAATTCCCAATCCACTCTATCATAAGCTTTCATCATTTCTAGCTTAATGATGAATGAAGGGATTTTATGTGAAGAAATAGAGTGCAAAAATTCACCATCCATTGTTTCCCTTCCTAGAACAAATCCACCTCGTTATTTAGAGATTGGTTTAGGTATGATGGGAAATAGACAAATATAAATTGCTTTGGTAAAAATCTTGTAGATTGTGTTATAAAGAGATATAGGATGAAATTTTGAAAATGACTTCAGGGTCCTTCACCTTTGGAATTAATGCAATGTGTGTATCATGAAATTGTTTGAGCATGGAACAAGAAATTCGAGATTCCTCCAAAGCCTTAAGCAAATCATTACCTATAAAGTCCTAGCATTTTTGGAAGAATATTGTTGTAAATCAATCTAGTCCTAGGGCTTTATCTAGCTTGAGTGAAAAAAAAACCCTTTCACTTCATCTAGAGTGAAAGGCTTATTAAGTTGCACATTATCTTGTTCAGTGACTAATGTAGGAATTGCTTGTAGCATGTTTTCTCTTTCAACTCCAATATGATTTGATTGTTGTAATGGAGTGGATAATAAATTAGAGAAGAATTTTTTCCCTTCATTTTGTATCTCCACCTCATTAGCTAGCCAATTTCCCATGTCACTTTCCTAAATGTGAAACACTGCATTCTTAGCTTTCTTTACCTGAGTTGACATATAAAAAAATAGTGTTCTTGTCACCTTTAAGCCACAGTTCACAAGATTTATGATGCCAATATAATTCCTCACGCAACACTAATTCTTCCCATTTTGATTGTAAAGTTTTCTAATGCTCAAAAGATTATGGTTTTAACCCCTAACTTATAATCTATTCATTAACTTCTACCAGCTATTTTTAAATCAAATCCTTTTGGTGGAAGATGTTTTTAGACACATGCATATTCCATTATTTTATTTTTCCTTTCACAAATTGTATTTTCTTGAAAAATCTATACATAATGGATCCTAACTCATACGATGCTTTCTCCCACCAATTTATCACTAAAGGAAATAAATCATTATGCCTAAACCACATTGACTCAAACTTAAATGATGCTTTCCACTTTTGAGGGGAATTAGTGGCTTCAATGCTTAAAGAAGTAGGAAAGTGATTAGATCCCATCCAAGGTACAATTTTTCAAATTTGCACATACTTATCTACCACCCAATTGTATGACATTAGAAATCTAACTGTATAGCTATTTGTAGAAAATAACATCTTTTATTTGTTCATGTATACATACCATTCTTTGGTTGCACATCTACAAGTGCATTATTGTGAAATTTTTTTCTAAAATCTTCCACTATCTTGTGAGGAGGTATAATGCCTCCTTTCTTTTCATGCATAGATAATATTGCATTAAAATCTCCTGCAAGTACCACTTTCTCTACCCCTAACTATTCAAAAATTAATTCAAGCTCCTTCCAAAGCTTTTGTTTACCTATTGTTGAATTTGGTGAATAAACATTGACCAACAAGAAAGATAACTCAAAATGAATAACACATGGCAATTTTTAATGAGTAGCATTAGAAAAGGGTTCCAAATTTACTATTCTAACATTCCATAACATTAGCAAACTCCCAAATGCTCCTTGGGAAGTAGATTGACATGAATTCCATAAAGTCCACTTGGAAATTATACTATCATAGCTTTCCTTAGATAATTTATTTTCTTGTATTAATACTATATCTACCCCTGAAGAATTTATTTGCTACTTGATTTGGGCTCTTTTGTTAGGGGCACTAAAACCCCTAACATTCCAAGATACAATCTTCATGTTGATCGAGGAGATCATCCTGATCTCCTCAATCTTTTCTTTATGTTGCAATATAAAGTCAACTTAATCCCTCAAGAAATCTCCTCTTGCAATTATGTTGCATTAGATTTCCTACCTCTCTTCCCAGGTGATTTAATTACAAGAGTCACAATAGGTGTTTGGGTGATAGATAAGTGATTTGAAAAATAAAAGTCATTACCATACACTTCAGTGGAGTCCACAACCTCTAAAGTTTGTTTTGTTTGAAACTGCTCATTAGTTTGTTGTGCATCAACAACATTATGTGATTGAGATCTAAGTATCAATGAACTATTACATGTACCTTTCAACAACTCCTCTTCTTCCTTATCAACTTGCTTTATAATTTCATCAATTATGTTTGATCCCACACTATTCATCATATTATCAACCCAAATTTCCAAATTGAAGTGTTCACCCAACTCATGTATATCATATGAGCTCTTCCTAGTCTCCTCATGATTTCTACAAACAAAATCCTATTTATAATGAGGTAGCAAAAGTGGAAGGCATGATTCTGAGAATTCTCTTTGATCAAAAGGATTAGATATCATAGGTTTTTCCCACATCAACTTTGTGATTATTCCATCCAACTGTTGCTCATGTACTATAGTAAAATTTGGTGTATACAAAGACAAAGATTTACCCATGGGTGAAATCTCTATTACGGTTTGTTATCCTTGGGGTAGATTCCCTTTACACATTAGTGCCCTAGCATTTTTTGAAGTCTTATTGGAAACAATTGCAAGCTTTTAATGTAAAACATTAGATGAACATGGCAACAAACCCATTTCAGAAGGATTACCCAAAAGAATGTCATTTCTCATATTTTCAACATATAATGACAAATCTAGTCCTACATTCAATAGTACTGGTGAAAGGGGATAAGATGATTCTTTCTCAATTTGATAGTTTGTAAGAATTAAATCACCTAAGACAAAAGCATCATCTTTCTCAACTGTCTCTACCACATTTAAATCTGCTTCTGCTTGATTTAGAGTAATGGGAAAATCTCTCAAATCCTCATTACACTAAACTTGCACACACTCTTGAGCAGAATGTCCCAGTAGGTGACAAAAAGTACAAACATTTTTTGGATTCTCAATTAAGATTTCCTTCATCCAAGTTCCAAACTTTTAGTGTATCCTTACTGAAAAAGGAAATTCTTTTAATGCATTTAGTAATACACAAACCCTAATTGGTTTATTTGGATTTCTGAAGAAATCCATATCATAGCATAGAAAAATCCACAAATTATTTGTGATGGTTTTCATAATACCCATTTCCCTATACTCTAGCAGAAGCATAGGCAAGTAAATAAGAAAAGGAACATAATTTACTACAGTCAAATGAGGATCAAAATTTGGAACCCATGCCTATGTGTACAACCTAGAGCCCTCAAAGAACCATGATTTAACTTTAAGAATCAAATCCCTTTGCAGTATTGTTTCAAAAAAATCAATAAAAAAACCATTACCTTGATCAATATAAATTAACTGATTATCCCCAGCCCATTAAGAATAAATTAAATCTTTTAAAGTTTCCACATGAGGTAAAAACATCCAAAATTTACATATTAAGGCATGATCTTTATGATCCTGAATTTGTGTACTTAGTACTTCCTCAGGAAACGTTAGTTGAACTAAATATTTAAACCCAAACTCATTGCATGAGATCTAAGGAGGGAATTCTTTAGGGACCCATTTCTTTTCTACTTTTGACTGCTTATTTTTCTTAAACAAAGAATCACTAGAAGGGGTTTTAAGAGAAGCAAAAAAAGGTAGAGGCTTTACCTTATTCTGTTGTGCATTCCTCAGTTGTAAATGTAGAACTCAGTAACAATCTTCATGCTTTCGAGCTATGTTATTGGGAAAAGAAGCAGGTGTATTTGCCATAGAGCAATAAATTTTAGGCATAGGCTTTGACCCAGTGTGACCCTCGGTGGTATGAAGATGATTCACTACCTTTGGAATGAAGGAAGCTCTAGATTTGATTGGGATATTATTAGGAAAGGATGGAAGAATCTTCTGATTAGAAACCATATCCACCCAAGAGTGACAATCACTATTGGACTAAGAATCTGAAGCACAAATATCAAAAGGAATCTTCTTTGCCTGATTAAGGGTTCTCCTGGCTTGGAAAATGGAACAACTCTTCTCATTAGGACACTGAGAACCATGATAAATATAAGCTTGATTAGGAATTCACACAAAACCATTCGAGTGACAAGAAAAATCCCCTTTTTCCATTCAGAGAAAGGAGGTCCTAATGCCCTATATGTTGATCTATGTGATGGTGCAATGAATGAAACCAATGGAGCACCCCTACAATGCCAATCTTCTCCATGAAAAGTCAAAGAACTTCCAAAACAGTAAGAAATTTTTGAAAAGTTATTGTTATCAAAAAATTTGTTGCTCCATTTCATGCGATCTATTTTCTCTCCTCCCAGTATTAACTCTACCTCTTTTTTAACATTAAAAACCTACTTTCATTATTTGAAAAATAAAATATATCAGAACTAATCAAAATATTTGGATTCACCACTCTGAGCTCTACAAAAGGGTATTTTTCTTTTTTTTTAAAATCATTCTGATTGAAGAAAATACTTAGTTGAAGTTGAAAGTTTCATAAAATTCTAAAAAAAATTGAGTTGGCTACCAACTAGGATGCCACATAGATAATTTCCGTAGAAAGGGTTTCAACTAAAACCCTTTCTATGAAAACCTCACACATGAAATAAGTCACATTTTGATGCGACAAAGGGAAAATTTTTAATTTTAAGATTTTGGGTGAAAGGGTTTTACCTGAAATTCTATGTGCCACATAGGCCACATGGTTTTGGGAGAAACTGGTTTGACCAATACTATTTAGGTCGAAACAGTTTCACTCAAAACTATTTAGTTGGCCAAAAGTGTGACATAGATTTTTCCTTTTACCCTATAGTATATACCTTGTGCCTATCCCACATGCTCATGTTGTCAACAACAACATCAATGACAAGCTCCTCATTCTTCCAACAAAGTACCAAAGAAGGAGGTTCCTTATAACTTCCATACTGCATTTTGTGATGTACATCCTAATCCAAAATCAACAAAAAAAACTAGAAATGAAGATTCATAAGAATATAAGAAAGAGATGAAAAATCTTGATGATTCAATTATCAAAACCTTTCTATTGTAAAATTTTAGAAGTAATACACTTATCCCAAATCTAACAAAAAAAGAATTTAAACATATCCAACAACTTAGAATTGGAAGTAAAACCATATTTCTATTTATCACAAGTGAGGAAGGGAAATGCTTTGTTTAACATTCACAAGATTAATAAAAGGAATTATCTTAGAATAAGGTTGAAGAGGATTATAATTTAGTCAAGAAAACAATTTTTTGATCAAGGGTGACTCTAGTGTTAAAATCCATAGCCAAGATCTAAGGGTCAGGAGAAAACAAAGAATGATCAAATTGAATATGTGACCACAAATGGACCTTCCTTTAAAATTTATACTATCATAAATATTGGATTATATAATAGGATTACATGAATCGAAATGGATACCCACTAAAGATATAGAATCATTACTCACTAAACAAGAGAAACTGTAAGGTAATTAGGATCCCATAGGCAAGATAACCCTCATATAAAATAATGAGCTCCAATACTGTCACATTCGGTACCTTTATAAAGCACTAAATAACTATATACAATTTTGTCCACAAAAAATGTGTTTCCTAAATAAAAATCATATCATACTTATTATTTTGAATAAGATCTCAAGAAAGATTTTGAATGGTGGTGTTTCCTAAGCCCCTATAATTCCATGAAAGAAATATTACCTTTTAAAACTAGAGAAGTGAGAATATAAAGTGTTAAGAACTATTACATTTTCTCTTAACTTTTGAAAACTTATCCACTCTAATATTTTAGTATATTTTTTTGGAGTCCCAAATTCTTCTTAATATTAACAATAGGACTTAGAGAATTAGGAGTCTATTCTCTTATTAATACCTACACATTAGATGAAGGTTATTTTGTAGTTGTGGTATTGAAATAGAATCAAGAGGTACCAAATCCTAAGTAGTAAAATTCTTCTCAATTAGAGATAAAATAAGATCCTCAAAATTATCAAAGATTTGAAATATATTATTATAATACCCCTTTGGTAAAACAAATTTTCTATGAATCCTATTACTCATTTTATTATGAGACTTAATTAGAATAATCACATTTGAGTCAGACTCTTCTACATGACTTGGGGATTTTGATTTTATATTATTTTTATACATAAGGACCTCAAGCGGGGAATGAAGAGAATCTAATATTTTCCTTAAAAATGATTTGTTTCAATATTCTTATAATAATGATAAATATTAAATCCAATAGAAAGAGAATCATTAGTTGATTATTGAATGTAATGAATACTTTCTAATTTGGTCTCTATAAAATTAGGTAAAGGATTATTGAGATTAATTTTGACATAGATAGTAGTAAATATAGTTACTTTTCTCTCTAGTGTATTATTAAAATGATCATTTTTTTTAAAATGATAGTCATGATATAATATAAAATATTTAGGCTCTAAAATTACATTCAAAGATGAAGAAGATAAATCCACACTAGAATCTTAGATTGGAGCAACATGAATGGACTAAATCCCAGATGTCAAGGTTTAATAATCAAAAGGACTTGATTTTGAAAGTAAATGCATCCCTTAAACCTATGAACTTATAAATCAAAGTATGATATAACAAATAAAGCACATTATCTACTATAGCATCTATATTAATGACCAAAATAGGTCAAGACATTCCTTTTTGTAAGCATCCATGATATAAGAGATGATTTTCAAGCCTTTGATTAGGTCTAGCTTCATGTGCCTCAATATTTTCATATTTAGAGGTCATGGCCTCATAAGATTCAACAACATCCTTCAATGAAAAAAGAAAGGAACCCATCTAAATCATGTCATAAGTGAGTCCATAGGATCAAAAACCATAGGAAAAATAACATAAATAATTGTAGTATAAGGTTAAACCTATGAAATACAATTAAGAAAAAACCAAAAAGACATGATCAATAGACTAAAGTTGTATGCTTGCACATGCATGCACAAGAATGCAAGATCTATCACTCATGCACAAGTGGAAAATAAGGATGAAATTCCCTAAAAAAAACTCCATCATGATTTTTAGAATCTCCATCCTAACATTCAAATATTCCACCAAACATCAAAGTGTCAACACAAAAATAAGAGGTATACAATTTATTGTAAAAATAAGTTTAAAATTTCTAAAAATATTGTTGGTTCATAATTCTAATAAAAATATTATAAATACGTATTTAATTTTATAAATACTTATTAAAATTCCATAAATATTATTTATCTATGATTATGACATTTAAAATTTTAAAAACACAACAAAAAAAATAATATTATCATAAAATTTAAATTGTTGAAAATTAATTGAAAGAAAATATAATCAATTTTAGCACTCTCTAAAATTGAATTGGCATTTAAATATGAAATATCCAAATTCAATAAAAAATACATGGATTATATCCTATAGAGTGTTCATGGAAAATGGAGAAGATAACACCAGTTTTAGAAAATGTTCAAATAGCTAAGAATTAAGGAAGAGGTTTAGAAGCGTGCATAATTCAAAAGTAAGGAGAATGATATAAAGTGCTAGGATAGAAAATTTTAGAAAAGAGACAAAAGGAATACAAGACAAGAAATAGTATGAAAATATATAAGCAACTGTCGCTTCAAAATTAATAATCTATTTGGGTCATAGAAAAATGTCCCTTTGACATTTTCATGGTCTTTTAGGTCTTTCTTCACAATGCTTGGTCCATTTTTCTTTGATTTAATATTTCAATGTGGCTTAAACATGCACATTAAGTCCTTAAAATTCAAATAATGGTGTCTTGTGAAGGTGTTGTGAAGTGTTGTAAGAAATTTCTACACTTTTCTAGACTCTATTCATTGCAATTCACCTAAAAATCACCTTTTCATCACTTATTAATTCCTATTTTGAGGTGTTGTAAAGTCTTGTAATAAGATTTCACGCTTTTCTAAGCTTAATTTCACTATTTACACCTTTATTATGCTTTATTTGACCCCTTTATGCACTCATAAGGCTTAATTAAGTGTGTTTTTGAATTTAAACTCGATAAACAACATTAAATGCAAGATAATTCCTGACACCTACTTTCAAGTCCAGGGTGGGACCCATTCACCAAGGGTGGTGAATGAGTTCCTCTTGGCTCAAAATTCAAAATATTTCAAAATTTCTTTTGGATTTTTATTTAAAATCACGTTATGTCAGCCTGTGATGAGGTATCTTTGGGTTACTAAGGTGCAAGTGTCTATAAATAAGTGTTTTTCTTCTCATTTTAATGTCCATTCATCAAGTTCACTAATTCACTCAATCATTCAAGCAATCAAGCACTTTGCATCATTAAATCAAGAATCAATCAAGTATCTTGGAGCAGTCATTGATATATCTTCAAATTTCTTCAATAAGGTTAGTGAGTTTAAGACATTGGCATGATTTTTATTCATCTTTCTTTGTTCATTTCATTCCATTTCTTCATTAAGGGTTTGATTACCAAAGTGGGATTTGACCAAGGAAAATCCCTATAACCATTTTTCCTCTTTTGCATGTGTGTTTGCAGACTTCTATATGTAGATTTATCAAGTAATTAGGTGTTGAAAAGCTGTCAACAAGTCAACAAATTATTTCAAGTCAACTACAACCTATTTCAAGCTTGGAGACAACCTACATTCCATTTTCTACAGATTTGACTTCGTCAACCCGATAAGAAGACAACCCCAGATCTGGTGTTACAGAATTGGTCCCTGATTTCATCAAATTTTTGGAGAGGACTGATTCACCATCAGTAGAGAATGAGTCCAAACTTAAGGTTGGAAAGTTAGAGTTTGTCATATTTTAGATCTCGACACTCAAAAACCTATTTTTAGAAATTTTCATTAGAAGTAGGAATGATTCCCCATCACTGGTGAATGAGTCCCACTGGTGATTTTCACTGATCTCTTTTAGCAATCAAGACACTCCAAATTCTTCATTCTCTACCCAGGTGCACTCTGATTCAACCTTCTTTTCTGTTTTGCATTTGTTCATACTTTAGTTCATGCTTGCATATCACAATGTGTTTTCAAACATCACTTGTTTCTTAGATTTTGCAATCATAATCAGTTAATTATTTAGCTTAGTTGCATATATATCATCTCATTTAGTCTTAACAACATCATACACATCTTAATTTGAGTGAACCACATTGATTTTTCGTGAGGTTTATCTCTCTCCTCTTAGGTGAAACATCCTAAGAGTGCAAGAGTAGCCTATAAGACTCACAACCAAAAATCTATGGTTCATTTTGGTGAACCCACATATTGAACATCATTCTAATTTTCATTTGTATTTGCATCATAAGGCTTAATTGCATTATCTTTTGCATTGTTTTTGCATACTAGGGTTTCTTAAAATTGGATTAGTGAAAGACTCATGTAGACTTCATTTTTGCATATCATATCATTCAAAAAATAAAAAATATGCATTTGTGTCCTTAGTTTTCACCTGAAAAGCATTAAAATCACTATGAATTTTCTGAAAAATACAAAAAAAATATCATACTTGGACTCATTCACCACCCTGGGCGAATCAGTCCACCTGCACATTTCATACTGCACTTTTAGGTTTTAGGCATTTTCTAGGTATTTCTTGCATTATTTTTTTTTGTAGTTTCTTTCTATTTTTCTTTCCAGAATCTCTATTTTCTACTATTTCTTGCATCTTAGTTTACTTGCATTCATTGTCATCATGGAATTTTCTTTTAATAAGTTTTGGAATTCATAAAAATCCTTGGTAGACATGTCCAATTGTGCCTTTGGTTGTGACCCTAATGACCTTGAACTTCCTCATGCTCCTTCAACTCCTCATGATTTTCCTCCTTGTGATGTAGACATCATTGGAGAGGACGATGATAACATGAACAAGTTCTTAAACGAATGTCTTGAAAACCTTGAAGCCAATGCAACCTTTTACCCATCCATGAAACCATCAAATCTTCCTATTGTTGCACCTTCATATCACTTTGGATACCTAAATCCTGAAACTCAAGTGGGACCTGAGATCCCTCCATCAAGTGTACCTAGTTCCTCTAAACAAACACATCCTCAACCATTTTATGATCACAAAGTCACAAACACTCCCATTAACCCTGAAAAAACATATGTAAAAGGCTTTACTATCCTAAGTAAACAAGGTTTTGACACAACAAATGAACATAAAATTCACCAACTTCTTGAACAAAAACCAACAAAAGAAAACACAATAGGATTAGGATATCACGATCCTCTTCATACTGAAAAACCTCCTTTTGAATATTGGAAACTTTGAGATGATGGTACAGTGATCTTTGATTCTCCACCTTACTTAAACATTCTCCTTCCACGTCAATGACCATTACTTGATTCTGATGATAAGGATGCTAGGATCCCCATGGGTCCTCTTCCCCCTTTGATTCATGAAAAAGGAGAATCTAGCAAACAAAAATGACAAATTGAAAAAGCTCAAGTTTCCTACTCATCTTCCACCTAGATGTGAAAGGAGACTTCAACTACTTTTAAACAAAGGACTCATACTCTTACCACCTATAAATAAGTTGGTCATCCATCCTAAAGATTCTAACATACCATATTGCAAATATCATCATGTTCTTGGACATCAAACTGAAGAACGTCAGACATTGAATGGCATATTGAACAAGTATCACTTCACTAATACCAACTGCTTTCCCATCATCCCTTAAAAAAAATCCTTTTATCATGCCATAGTTGTATAATTTTTCATTCTCACTACTGCATGATCCCTCCCATTAGGTTCCTTTCTTGGCTCATTCTTGCTTGACATCCAGTGGGGAGGCAAGAATTTATTAGCCTTATCCTAGTAATGTATTTGTTCTTTTCTCTTAACTACGTTATTTACCTTCCACTTATAATTAATTAAGATTGAGAAGGTAATAAATATATTAATATTTGACTTACATTTTCATTAGTAGCTACTTTACATGATTTTATGTGCATATTATGTTCCCTCATAACATGTGTTTGATGTTCTATCTCTTTATACATTTCCTCTATTTGTACCTCTATTCTTCTCTATGTCGTGCATTTCCTTTTTCACTTGTGTTTTGTGTTTTCCTTTTGGGGATGACGCAAAGCATAGAGATGCCCTATGACTCCTCCATGTTGACTCAAAAGTCCTTTTTTATTTCAATTTTATTTTGTGTTTTCCTTGTGGGGATGATGCAAAGCATAGAGATGCCCTATGTCTCTTCCATGTTACCCAAAAGGTCCCTTTTCCTTTTTGATTTTGTGTTTTCCTTTTGGGGATGATGGAAAGTGTTGAGACACCCTATGCCTCATCCATGTTGACCCAAATTGTCCCTTTTCATTTTTACTTTATCCTTTTCTTGTGTTTTTCCTTTTGGGGATGGAGCAAGACATTGAGATCAAAATGTCTCCTTCATGTTGACCCAAAAGCTTTTCCTTTTCTTTTTCCTTTTTTCATGTTCTTTTCACTTCAATTTTCCTTTTGGGGACAATGCAAAGTGTTGAGACCACAATGTCTCTTCCATGTTGAACCAAAACAAACATCATTTTTATTTTTTTTCTCGCTCTCTTTGTGTCATTCTTCTAGTTCTATGTGCTTTGGGGAATGGTTACGGTTCTGAGCTCTTTCATAAAAACATTGCAGCAATGAACATACTAACCCCAAATCCATAGATCCCTTTTTTGTTTGGTGTGTTCCTTTCTGGGGGGAAACTCCCTTTTCTTTTGTTCTCTTTTTCATTTACATGATGCAGCCTAACTTAGATACATATGACTTCGTATAGGGGCTTTCCAAGTTGGATCTCATGTCTTGTTTTCTTTTTGCATTTTCTTTCCTTCGCTACTTTCAAGTAATTGCTCATAGAATAGTGTGTCACAATTCCTTTAAAGTGGGGGGCATACATTGGCATCATTTCATTTGCATTCTTGGTTTCTAGTGCAACCTTGTCACTTCATACAATTCATTCATCACTTTGTGAAATACATTGGGTGTGATGTCCTTCATAAGTGTGATCTATCTTAGCATATTACATTCCTCTGTGTGGCTTGATGCGACACACTGCATCTCCTACATTGTTTATATTTTATTCTTTGATTGGTCTTCTCTTGGGGACATTAGACACATTGTTACCTAAGTGACAGACCATGCATGAACTTAACAAGACTCCTTTCAACATATTTTGCATTTTACATGTTACATTTTTACATTTTTCATCTTTGCCACCTTACATAATGTAACTTGCATGCCTGTGG
The DNA here is from genome assembly GCA_007258455.2 of Sequoia sempervirens. NCBI lineage: Eukaryota > Viridiplantae > Streptophyta > Pinopsida > Cupressales > Cupressaceae > Sequoia > Sequoia sempervirens. The sequence continues at coordinate 40,732 of VDFB02353618.1, forward strand.
TACCTTTGCATTTGTTCATGGGTTCGAAGCATACGAAGATTTTCTTGTCTTATGAAACACGAACCAACATTTTCCTTTGTGGCACCTTGTTAAAGTTATCAGGAGGTATAACATTGATATAGTTGAGTGGGAAGCCCATTCCATGGCACGACTTTCCCCATAGCCACCTATGTGTTTGTGAGTGCATACCAACTAGTGTATTTATTTCTCCTTTTGGACCTTCTCACTTGGTGGACCACCATGAGTTATGTCACCCCAGATTGAGTATACATCTTTTTTGGACAAACAATCTAGATCTGATTCACAACTAGCTAAACAAATGATCAAAACTTGATCCAAATTTTCCTTTTCATCTTCTTTCTTTCATTCTCTTTCACACTTGTGTTCCTCTGTTCTTATGCTTAGCTTTCCATGGGGTCTTCATCTTGGGGGCTTGATCATCCCTCTTAATCATTGTCATTCCATCTTGCTAACATAAGTGCATTTGGATCTTTCTTGATATGCACGACTACTTTAGTTTGAGTTTGAAGCAAGTTCATCCTATCACTAAAGGGGGGGCTAAATGTGCCATAGAAAAATAGTCGTATGACATTTTCATGGTCTTTTAGGTCTTTCTTCATGATGCTTGGTCCATTTTTCTTTGATTTAATGTTGCAATATGGCTTAAACATTCACATTAGGTCCTTAGAATTCAAATTATGGCATCTTGTGAAGGTGTTGTGAAGTGTTGTAAAATATTTCTACACTTTTCTAGACTCTATTCATTACAATTCACCTAAAAATCACCTTTGCATCACTTATTAAGTCCTATTTTGAAGTGTTGTAAAGTCTTGGAGCAAGATTTCACACTTTTCTGGGCTTAATTTCACTATTTACTCCTTTCTTATGCTCTATTTGACCCCTTTATGCACTCGTAAGGCTTAATTAAGTGTGTTTCTGAATGTAAACCCAACAAACAACATTAAAAGAAAGATAATTCTCGACACCCACTTTCAAGTCCAAGGTGGGACACATTTTCCGTGGGTGGAAAATGAGTCCCTCTTGGCTCAAAATTCAAAATATTTAAAAATTTCTTTCGAGTTTTTATTTAAAATCACCTTATGTCAACCTGTGATGAGGTATCTTCAGGTTACTAAGGCACAAGTGTGTATAAATAAGTGTTTTTATTCTCATTTTAACCCCCATTCATCAAGTTCACTAATTCACTCATTCATTCAAGCACTCAAGCACTTTGCATCATTCAATCAAGCATCAATCAAGTATCTTGGAGCAATCATTGATATATCTTTAGATTTCTTCAACAAGGTTGGTGAGTTGAAGAAATTTTCATGTTGTTTATTAATCTTTCCTTGTTCATTTCATTGCATTTCTTCATTAAGGGTTTGATTACCAAAGTGCGATTTGACCAAGGGAAATCCCTATAACCTAACCCTTAACCATTTTTCCCCTTTTGCATGTTTGTTTGCAGATTTTTGCATGCATATTTATCAAGAAATTAGTTTTTGAAAGGTGTTCAACAAGTCAACAAAGTGTTTCAAGTCAACTACAACCTATTTCAAGGTTGGAGACAACCTATAGTTTTTTTTTCTGCAGATTTAACTCCATCAACCCAACAAGAAGACAACCTCAGATCTGGTGCTACAAAAATAGTCACTGATTTCATAGAATTTTGGGAGAGGACTGATTCACGATCAGTGGCGAATGAGTCTCACCTTAAAGCTAGAAAGTTAGATTTTGTCAGATTCTAGATCCCAACACTCAGAAGCATGACTGATTCACCATCAGTGGCAAATGAGTCTCATTGGTGATTTCCAGTGATCTTTGTTAGCATTCAGGACACTCTAGATTCTTCATTATCTACCTAGGTACACTCTGATTTAGCCTTCTTCTTTTTTGTTTTGCATTTGTTCATACTTTAGTTTATGCTTGCATATCACAATGTGTTTTCAAACATCACTTGTTTCTTAGATTTTGCATTCATAATCGGTCAATTATTTAGCTTAGTTGTATTTAGATCATCTAATTTAGCCTTAATAACATCATACACATCTTAATTTGAGTGAACCACGTTGATTTTTCGTGAGGTTTATCTCTTTCCTTTTAGGCGAAACATCGTAAGAGTGCAAGAGTAGCCTATAAGTGTCATGCCCAAAAATCTATGGTTCACTATTCAAAATAAATTTTACAATGTTAATAGATATTATATATATCTAAAATATTTCAATTTAAAAATTTAAGAAAAAATATGTTATAAAATATTCAGTGCTTTTAATTTCATTGAACTTAATCTAAATTTTCTTTTCTTTAATGTTCTAATGATTGTTCAAATATTTTTTGCCACTTTTCAAATATTTAAAACTTACATAATGGTTAATTACAAGTAAAAGAAACACAATCTAAAAAAAATTTGTTGCATTCATTACTTTCAATCTAAAATATAATTAATTAATATAAAAATAAGTCGATTGGCATAATCAATTAATAGTAATTAAATGATTTATCTCAAACAAAAAAAAATATATTTATATGTAAAAGCAAAACCTCCTAAGTACTAATATCACTAGTAGAAACATCTTAAACAAATCTATATAGAAGATTATGAGAGATATAATTCTCAAAACATTTATATTGAATTTGTTGTTTAGAATAGATAGACACATTGAGATTAATATCTCTTGATATATCTTAGATAAATATATTTGAGATATATATACTAGTTTTAAGATTGAATATGTGAACTAGAAAAACATTTTAAGGTGAAATTAAATATAAAATTGAATAATTAAGAATAATACTTCATATGTACATAAACATATACTAGCACTTGCACCCCAATGAGGTGTAATGGTTATGCCGATAGGCTAATACACTTTGGTATTATATTATGAACATGTAGGATCGGTGCAATTTTTTTTGGGGATGAGCTTATGTGGTCTATGCGATTTTTCTTGAAGACCTATACAACAAAAGGAATGGGGTGGCTAGGTGCGTAGAATAGGCATTGATGAGGTCAAGTTGTAGAAGCAATTTTAAGCACCATGGGAATTGGGGAGAGATATCAAATGGATAGGGAGGAGAGCTACATACCTTGTTTTAGGAGAGACATAGTTGTTGTAAGCGTGCCTCCTCTCGCTTCCTTATGATTGCAAATGGATTGGTTTGCATTTTGGAATATCTGTCAGAAGAGAATGGTGGTTGAATGCGAAGATCATTTAATGATTTAACTCTAGATATGGTTGTAAATGTTAGCCCTTGCCTATCTATTTTACCAATATCAATTGTTGCCTTTTGTAATGTCCTTGAGCTTTGTGTATGGTAATAGCCCACACCATCGTAAGCGGTATCTGCCTTCTATTTCCCAAGGAAACATGTATGGTTGGTATGCTCTTAGGGTCATGGTCATTCCATGGGGGTCCACTGTAGCTATCGAGCCTTGTAACAACATACATGGGAACATCTGGTGGTTTGGAACCAGGGTTGTAAATGATTTCAACAACTTCGCCAAGAGCTCCATTCACCAGGCCTGCTTCTGTCCATATGTTGGATGTGAGAATGATGTGTTGCCCTTTACAAAGCAACACTTCCTTTTCAAGCTGTTCATCATCAGTTGCACTATCTATTCCATGCTAGGTCATCATAATTCATGCCTCCTTTGCAATATATATATATATATATATAAACCATGCAATTAATAAATATGTTATGATCGAACTGTGTTCAAGATGCTAGCCATTCCTTTGCTATTCATAAAGGCTTAATTCTCAAAGTTAGAAATAATGGCATATTCAAATCCCACAAGGAATTGATGTAGTCAATTGCTCAAACTCCATTTTACATATTGGGGAAAGACAACCATTTTTAAAAAAAAAAATTAAACCACGACATGAAAACCACTAATAGTTGATAGCCATGCATTAGCATGGGATGTAAACTATACACATTGAATTGGTGCCTCATTCAACTTCATTGCAGATGTACTGCTCATGAAGGAGGAGAAAGGATAATGAGAGTGGATGTGTGGATATCCTTCACATACACCCTAAGACGTAGCACGAGTGTTTCTAACTTTAAGTTGGACTCAGCATAAAGACTTGCCACACTCTAATCTATTACCACCCATACCTAAAGATTAATATTATTATTTAATTACCATAAATCTCTATTAATTAAATTCAACAAAAGCCTTTAATAATTATCATCATTGATTGCTCAAAGGAGAAATAATACTATTGTTTGATCCTTGGTTATATTTTCCTAATTATTTTCCAAAGGGAAATAATAATATTATTTCCACAATTTGAACATTTATGATATCCTCATTCTCCTTAATGATGTTATTATCATTTTCATGATGTAATTAATATTATTATGGAGTTACCCTCCATTTAAAATTAATTCATTTTATCAAAACTGGTATTAATATTAATATCATAGTTACTAATTTTCAACACCATATTTACTCATAGTTATAAATTTTGAACACTATATTTACTCATAGTTATTAATTTTCAATACCAGTTTTACTCTAGTTATTTTATTTCTATGTTTTGCTATTAAAAGAGTTAAAGCGGGAAAATCTCTATCTTTACTTCAATGGTAATTATGTACTTTCCATTAATGGTTCCAAGATTACCTCCTCCCTAATCCCTTTTAAATGCATTATGTAAATGTTATTGAATATTTAACAATAATATAGTTGTTTGATCATTAAATAAGAAATAATAATAACATTATTAAGATTAAATCTAAATGTTGTTGAATATTTTACAATGTAGTATTTTTTTCAAAATTAGATTCAATAGTTTTGTTAACACTCAAACACCCATGCCATCATACTCCACTCCTTATTATCACTACCTCTAAGTGTAATTATAATTTGTTGATGTAAAAGTATCTAATATTTTAAATGATTGTTTGTTATTAGAATATATTCATTTTTTGTCATCTACTTGGGGCATCTCCTTTATGTTTGCTTATTGTCTTTAGTCATTTCTAAAACTTATTGACTTAGTACGAAAGGAGTTTGACCAAAAGAAAACATATTCCTTCTTGTTAATGTTGGCACCTAAATTGACTATGTCAAATTATGCTTGAGTCCTAACTCCTTAGTATATTTGGGACACATTTTACCCATCGTAGATAACCCATTTTATAAATCTCCAATTGGGTCCATTTTGTTAAATTTTCTCTAAATGTTGCTCCCCTTCACCCCTGTGTACCCTTGATATGTTGAAAATTTCAAAAATATAAAAAAATCAAAAATCAAATTTTCAATCAAATATAAAAAAGAAATAAAATATTAAAATACAAAAATCAAATTTTCAAGCAATTTTTTTTGACAATTGATCTAACTAGAGATAGCGACCACAATTAATAATAAATATCAAAACATTTTCAAACTATACGCTTGCAAATTTAATCCGAGTGGAGGCAATGCTTGTGAAATCAACTGATAAAGTGGGAAACCTGCTGGCAGTTTTGACGTCTTCCATTTTAACTGCGTGCAAAGGTAATTTACTAGAAATTGCACCTTAGTGTGCAATGGGTACGCCGAAGAAGTGTGCAAAGTCAATCAGGATAAATTGTGATCTATTTTTTTACTATATAAAACTATAATAATAAGTATAATTAAATTATTTATTATTAATTATAAATTTTAATCTTAAATTATTTATAATAAGTATAATAAATTTTTAAAAACAAAATAACTTTTTCAAATAAATGACGACAATTATTTAAAAATAGAAAATATAACAAGATGTTGTAATGTTAAAACCTAAATGCCTTCATTGTTAGGATCTTGACCGTAATTTTCATTTTTCTTTGATGATACAATTTCCAATATAAGAAAAATTCATGTGGAACAAGTTATAAAATTTTCATATTTCTAGTTAATATTATGTTTTGCAATTCATTGCAATTAAAAAACTTTTAAAAATTATTTTTCATAAAAATAAATACAAAATATAAAAATGAAATGGCATGATAGAGATAAAAATTAAATAGACACCTACCTCGAGAAGCATATCTTTTATTTTATACATCTAACTATAATATATTTCAACATCTAGATATTTTGCCAGCAAACCAAATAAATTTGTTTGAAAGCGCTACACCTAGGTTATAATATCATTGGACATGTCTTATAAAGGTACACCCTTCCAAGGGGTTTACGCGGGAAATTTTTCGATCCAATAATAAGTGAAAGAAACACTTTTGTTACCTGTCTTATCCATCAATTTCTGCTTTTACCTCATTGGAAAGACAACTGACACCCAGAACGTTATAGTTCTCCATTGCTTCCATTTGATCCTCTTTAATATGCAAAAGCGCCGACAGCACTTGACTCATTGTTGGGCGTTCATCTGGTATTGCTTTCGTACACAGTAAAGATATCTTCAATAAATTATGCACTTTTTCTTCTTGTTTTTCGTTGGATATCTCCTCCATTAGAGATGTATCGACCAGTTCAGCTACCCCGCCGCTGGCCATAACACCATTTTCAATCTACTGTTGCAAACTTATCCCTTCACCACTCTTAGACAACAAATTTGAGCTGGTGGGTCTTTTGCTCGCCAACAACTCCATCAAAACTATGCCAAAGCTGAAAACGTCTTCTTTTGGAGTCACACGCACCATATATGCAAACTCTGCAAAAACACCAAAGAATAAATTTACTATAACATACTTCAATAGGATGGGTAGATTATAGATAAAAATGCATGTTTTCTTACCTGGCGCAAAGTACCCAATAGTTCCCTGAAAAGCTGAAGAAGATGATCCTCTGCTATCTTGCTGGAGATGGATCCCAAGCATTCTTGCAGTACCAAAGTCGCTCATATGAGCTTCAAGATCTTCATCCAGAAGAATGTTTGCAGTCTTCAAATCACAATGGACAGTGGGGAAACCATATTCCTCATGCAAATAAACCAATGCCTGAGCTATGGATATGGTGATGTCAAGCCTTTTGGATAAACTCAAACTTCTACCCTGTTCTCTGTTATGTACGGCTGCATCCAGATTGCCGTTTGGGAGAAATTCTAGTACCAGAGCCCTTAAGTTGTTATCCCAAGCATACCCCAGAATCTTTACCAGATTTTTGTGTCTAATGTGAGATAATGCATGCAGCTCTGTGTTGAAACAACGTTCTACTTCTTTGGGGTTTTCTATCTTCAGGACTTTCACCACCACTATTCTACCATTGTTGAGAACGCCCTTGTAGACTGTGCTGATGTTGCTGCTTCCAATGATGTTGTCTAAATTGAAGTTGCCAGTAGCATTCCGCAAATCTGTTCTGGTAAACCGCTGAGGATTTGAAGGGACATTCAAAGAAGAAGTGCCCTCTCCATTCGCGTTTGGTCAAACCCCTATTAATTGTGACAGTGCACCTCATGTGGTGTCCATGCCTTATTTATGGCACGACACCCCCTTTTGTCCCCAAAGGAGAGTCATCCCACCTGTTACGCCAGAAGTTGTACTGTTACGGGGGTGGAGCCCCACCGGAAACTTCCCGGCGGCGTCAGACTGGGGGAAATCCCGGTGGGGTTCCCCCACATATAAAGCCTATCGGCTAATAACCATTTAATAATATAATATAAATAAAATAATATACCTTAAATGTTAATATTCAAATTTATTAATAACTACAATTATTTTTCAGATATTATAATTTGCATTATATATTATTAAATATAAAACATCATTATTAAAATTATTTAATATTTTTAACTAAATTACTTGCAATATTTTTTATGATTGAGTCTTCCCTGACTGAGGCTTCCCTACGCTTAAAAATACTGTAGCATTTAGTGACGTTTAGGAACGCCTATTTGAATAAATATTCCTTTAGGTACCTCATTGCAATGAAATGGCTGGTTGTGTTCCTGTCCGTCCAAAATAATTTATAATGTATTGATTGGTCTTTTCGGTGAAGTTATATAATCAATTCATTCTCTCATCTAAATCTTTCAACCTGTAATTGAACGAATCTCGGTGGTTCATGTTCTAATAGAAATACGAGCTGTAAGAAGTTCTTATGAACTTTCTGGACACTTTCCGCTTCCTGCATAGAAACAAGAATAATGTAAACAACGAAAGCATGCAATGGCAGGAAAATTAAAAATTAACTAGAACAAACGAAAGCACACAATAGCATGAAATTAACGAATCTAGACGGCGCAACCGATCTGATACGAAGGTGGACATCTCTCGGAAATATTGTAGACGATATAAAGTCGACATCAGTTGGTTAGCAAACGTAGTAGCTCGTTATTCACAAAGCATTTGGATCTTGACTCCCCATGAAAGTTTGAGAATCGAGATATTTACTTAAAGCTTTGGTAGTAGGTATCAAATATTCGTATCAATCATTCAACAGATTTCCTTGGACTGACCGCGAATTTGGGTTTGTTGCCGATGTCCCGGGAATATTGAATTTCCTTGGACTGACAGCGAATTTGGGTTTGTTGCCGATGTCCCGGGAATATGCGAAAACGGCACTGCGTCCGACGCTTCGCTCTACAACAAAAGGCTCAGCGGAGCGCCCTTTTTAATAGAGATGGGATGGAGTACCGGAAAACCGACGACACATTGGATTGCAATTCTGAAGGAATTTCGGCAATCGCTGCAGGAAACAATGTCAAAGTTATATTGGTACTGCCCGAGGTGTTGGTCCTGCCGCTCGAATTGCTATGTATAAAATCATATTGTACGGAGAGAACTACTAACGACTATGTTGGATATGCGATTTATCTCATCAACATTAAATAATTGGGAGCAAAATGTAAACAACTGATGGCGTATGTACTTGTCTCTAGTGAATTGCTTTGGAATTTTGTATTAAATGTACAAAAGATAATTGAAGAGCTAAATATTAATATGAATTTTATTTTGAATATAAATTAAACAAGTGTCACGTAGTGCGTACTTGTCTTTGTAGTATTATAATAATTATAACTAGCACTTGCACCCCAATGAGGTGCAATACTTACGCCGATAGGATGATATACAATGGTATTTTATTATGAGCATGTAGAAGCGGTGTATTTTTTTGGTAGCAACGAGCTTTTGTGATCTTTATCATTTGTCTTCAAAGCCTGCACAACAAAAGCAACGGGGTGGTTAGGTGTTTAGATTAGGTGTTGATGCAGAAAAATTGTAGCACCAATTTTAAGATTAGAAGTGTGAATTGTGTAATGATTTGTAAGTGCTCGGAGGAGAGTTTTTCAAGAGAGGAATTTGTAACAACGGTATCAATGCACATTGGGAATTTGGAAGAGATATAAGATGGATAGGAATGAGAGCTATGTACCATGTTTTAGGAGAGACATAGTTGTTGTAAGCGGGCCTCCTCTCGTTTCCTTATGATTGCATATGGATTGCTTTGCATTTTGGAGTATCTTTCAAAAGAGAATGGTGGTTGAATGCGAAGATCATTTAACGATTGAACTCTAGATATGGTTGTAAATGTTAGTCCCTGCCTATCTATTTTACCAATATCAATTGTTGCTTTTTGCAATGTTAGGCCTTGAGCTTTGTGTATGGTAATAGCCCACGCCATTGTGAGCGGTATTTGCCTTCTATTGCCCAGGGAAACAGGTATTATCGGTATGCTCTTGGGGTCAAGCTCGTTCCATGGTGGGCCGTTGTAGGTATCAAACCTTGTTACAACATACATGGGAACATCTGGCGGTTTGGAACCTGGACTGTAAATGATTTCAACAACTTCACCAAGAGCTCCATTCACCAGTCCTGCTTGTGTCCATATGTTGGATGTGAGCATGATGCGTTGCCCTTTACAAAGTAAAACTTGTTTTTCAAGCTGTTCATCGTTAGTTGTTGTATCCATTCCACATCGAGTGCTTGTTGCAACACTAATTGCAATTGGACAGTTCAACGATTTTAACATTCTTCTGTTGTGTAGTCTAACTAAATCATTGGTAGCAAACAAGTGCATTGAATTGTCGAACTCTTCTCTTTCTCTTGATGTGAGCTGGTTGTCTGTGCGTGTCATTAAAAGTTGCCAATCTTCTTCTATTGCTTCTGCATTACGTATATTTTGCAAAAGTTGGCGGAATCTTCGTTGTGTTTGAGTCTCACCTTGTTGACGAAAGACTGTTTGTAGGGTGACAACAGTGGTAAATTGGTTCCACAATGTTTTTGCAGTTGAGTGGGATGTGTAAAGAGGTTTGTCCATTACGGGTGGCAATTGGGCGAGGTCACCGATCAATATTATAGACACTCCACCAAAGTGTAGATGTTGTCGATGTGGGAATTCCTCACGCAATCTTGTGTCTATTTTCAGTAGCAACTTTGGACCTATGAAGCTCATCTCATCAATCAAAATGTATCTTATATGTTTCATATCTTCTTGAAATGTTGTTAATGCCTGTCCTTGTAGTGGGTGCATGTCTTTAATAGGGATTCGAAGTGTCGAATGTATAGTTGATGCATGAATGTTAAATGCAGCCACCCCTGTAGGAGCTAATGTGAGTAGCTGGCTTTTTTGTTCTGGGCTCTTACTTGTGAGTGCTTTTCGTATGCGGGCAATTAGGTACGATTTTCCTGTACCTGCTGTTCCTTGAACAACCATGTGTAATGGTTTTTCTGAGGGGCATTCACTATGATCAATAATAATTGTGAGTGCTAGTTTTTGTTGCACTGATAGTTTATAGTCTGGGACATCCAAATTTCTTGCCATAGTCTCTCCTTGGCTACATGCCTTTTTCATGGGTATGAACTGGCTGGCAATTTCATGAAGATCTTGAGGCACCACTAGTTGATCCCATTTATTGTTGTTATCAAACTCATGCCTACCAAGCATCTGAAGATCATTTAGGCTCACATTGCTTGAAGGACCCATTTGTGAAAACAATTCCCATTCGTTAAGTTCTGTTGTGTCCCTTGCGGCCATTTCTGTATCGCTGTCATCTTCTTCTTCAGTGGTTGCTTCCATTTCAATTGTGCGATTAACATGCCATACATCATATTTGGTTGCATACATTTGCTTCCAATTTGCAATGATTGTATCTTTAGTAAGCCCTACCTCGCTTTCTATGCTTCGAAAATGTTTGTATAATAGTAGCTCACTCCAACAAAATGTTTCAAAGTTGTTTGACTCCTCCTTTGGGATGCTATAGAACTTTGGGAAAACATTGACAATTGCTTTTACCTCTCTCTCTTTCCATTTGCACCCTTTGTGCCTTGCAGAATAGGAGAAAGATCTTGCAGATTCAAGTAGTGTTATTGTTTCCATTTCTTGAGGTCGATTAATGTAGGAATGTAAGTAGCTTGTATGGAGGTGGATTTCATCTATTTGTCTTGTTATTCGTTGGAACACTTTCCAGCCAACATTCAAAGATGTGAATGATCGATTACAAACAACAATTGGCAATTTTTGAAGCATATGACATGTTTCTTGTGCTCCTATATCACGCTCTGCAACAAGCTCTGTGATGAATTTTTGGAATGCTGTAATAGTTGTGTCATCTGTTCCCTGGCATGCAGATATTCTTGTTAACATATCAATACAAGACTCAGATGATCTCTCTGCTTTTGACGCATACTTGGCAATGTATTTTAGTACAAGTGCTCTTGAGATAACTGGCTGGCAATCTATGTTGGCTCTCCATATCAACAAAATTTCTGGATTATGTATGTTTAGCCTATCATCATTTCTTGCAGGTTCATATTCTTTCTTCCCATTATCATCACATGATAAGGTAGATACAATCTGTTCTTTCCATGGAGCTTTGTATCGACACTGTAGTTGTTTCCCCTTTTTGCGTAAGCATGTTCCCTCTCTGCATTTTGTGTGCCTTTGGACACGGTTGATTAGCTCCTCATAGTCATGAGAGGGATCTGTAGCTAATATCTGAGTTGTGTCTAGCAAGCATGGGTCATCGTGTTGGGGATGGTAGACTGTGTTGTTTCTAAGTGAAGCAGGACGAGGGTTCCAAGCACTCACATACTTGTCGAAGAATTTCCTTGCTTGTTCAACTTCTGTGTTGTTCTCCCAATCAAGATTATCCATGTTCGGTGCATTTTCGAGCCAAAGGAATCCATGCACATGTGCAGTGCCTCGATGCTGCCATTCATATCTATACCAATAATCTTTTGCACCAAGAAGTTTTTGAATGACCTCTTCACGGAATACTGTAAATCGCTGGTGCAGATATAATGATGTGGTGTGGGGATTATTGATTACATTGTCCAAGCGTTGTTTGTTTGTTTGCATTTCCACTTTTATGTCATTTGAGAGCAATAGTTGCAGGTCCGGCCACTTTGTGTCTGCTGCACTCAATGTGAAAAATAAAGTGGGTGACCCTATTTGGTTGATCATATTTGTTAGCTCATAACGACACTTGATCCAATATGGTCTTGTGCCTCGAATTGAAGATCCAAAGTGCATGAGCTCTTCAGCTAATTGTGTGTCAGGAAGGTTTTTCAAGTGTTCACGAAGGTTTTCAATAGTTGTGGGGATGTTTTCTTCTGCATTTTTTTTAATGAAAACTGCTGCAAGCCCTTGGCTACGATGTCGTAACATAATATTGAACATAAAATATCGAAATCTTGGATGCCTTCCAAACCTCTGGTCATGGAACCTCATCAAGTGCAGTGCATACTCATGCATTCGGACTTCCCTAATCTGTGGTTGCATTTGTAGTGCAACCCCATTGGGGAAGAGCGTTGGAAATGCCATATCAAGCAAGCCTTCGGTATTGTATTCATTTATTGGTGATGAGTTCATCTCAGGCCAATCTATAGTGGTATTTGTGTTGTCCTTAAGCTCTAGTGCATTCTTAATGATTTCTAGCTCATGACGTCTATTTGGAAACTTAGCCATAAATGATGATGTGTGTACTATGCCCTCCTCAATTGCATCTTCATCAATGGTGTTCCCATTATTTGGTGCCCCTGTACATTCGCTAGTGGCAATGGTGTGCAGCATGCTTGAAATATCTGTGCTGACTTCAGGAATTTGAGCCAAGCCATCAACACTTATGGAAACATCATTATAGTATGGGTCATATTTCACTTTGTATTGCAATGCATCTCTGATGTGACTTCTACTTACATAACAATCATAGAAATTTCCTTCAGTGTGTAGTCTTCGAACTATGAGCACATCCAATTCTTCTATCCTTCGAGGAAGAACTTTTGCAATGTTTTTGATATCTTGTGGGAAGCTAATTGTGTGACCACTATATTTATACTGCGCTCCAGGAGCATGGGTTACTTGTAGTACTGGATTTACTCTAGCAATGAGCATTTCCTCCACTTGGGTTAGTCTTTTCAGCACAGCAGGTTGTTCTCCTGGGTCCATGTTATTGAGCGAGGAGAATCGATGTATACCTCTCTCATTAAAACATCTATTGCAAGTACCATGAGGGTCCGATGAATGAAGGAGCATTCCTGGGTAGTTTTCCTTGCATACAGTGCATGTTGTCCTATTGGAAAGTGCATCTATCTTTTGTCGAAAGCTTTTCATTATTTTTATAAAGGTATTAGTTTTGCTGAATGATGTTCGATCTTCTATCATGTCTTGTTGTGTTTGCATATGTTGGACTTGACATGTTTGTTTCTCTAAATGCTTAATGCGCTTTTGTGCAATTATTGCCTCTCTATGATGAGCATAGTAATTGTGGTTTCTCTCATGATCGCGTAGCCTGCGTGCTTCTCTTTGGTGGGGGTCGATTTTCCTGGGGTGCAACCTTTTAATCCTCCTTCGAGTGGCTATTGCTTCTTTATTTCGAGCATAGTAATCCCGATTTCTTTTTCGGGTTTGTTGTCTTCTAATCTCTAGTTGTTGCAATTGAGCTTGGCTTGTTTCGGGGCATTGGTCTGCCATCTGTACTGTGGGACTATAAGGATAAATTAGTAATAAAAGAAGCATAAATAAACTTGAACAATTATAGTGGCATCAAAACAACATATTTAAACCTTACAATGCTAAAAGAAGCACATTTTTGGATATTTACACATCTTAACAAACACAAATGCACACATACATATATATAATGGACAATTATCCTAATTTAATGTTCTTCACACAATTCAATAAAATTGCTTAGATAAGCAATCCAATAGCATTGGGAAAAAATAATTAGAATTCATATATATGTGTGAAAATAGAAAATAGAAAATCAAAAATTACATATTCAACTCATAGTTTTTACAACTAATATCTATTAAAGTGTAGTTTTAAGATAGTTGAAGATTACATCATGCCAAAATAACTGAGTAGTACAATGGTAGAAGAAGTAGATTGCACATATATACAGACATAAGCAAAAACATATAGTTTGCTAGTTTTATTTTACTGAGATTTTACTATTATAGTTATAATTCAAATGAACAATATTGAAAGGAGCAAATTTTTTTTAACATGACACATGGTTGGAGATTTGAATACATTATTTCATTTGAACTAAACACTATAGTTTTGTAACATTCATATACATGTCATGTGTTGGGAAAATGTAAATTTAGCAGCTTACATGTTTCTATTTGCAAGTAGACATGACACATGGGGTTGGGGATTTGAATACATTTTGTTGCTTGAACAAAACCATCAACTATACTACTATCTTATAATATAATCTATTGATCCTATGGTTGGTCATTCTTGTCACTGCACATTTCTTTGATATTGGAAAGTAATATGTTGCTCTCTGCAGTGAAGTCAACCTGCTCAACCTTTGTAATAGTTGCCTTCAAACGTTCTTCATTATTGTATGTTTCATTTCTACATGCCAAAGTAAACAAGTATTTTTTGTTCAACACGTCTCTAATTACCTGCTGAGTATCCCTTTCTATGTCATCCTCAAACTGTAGAGAGTATAGCTTCTCCGCAGACATTTCCATGAGTTCTGTTGCTCCTTCATCGAATGCAACTGCCCATAGCATATCTGTGTGGTCTTGCAACCTTATTTGTAGTATGTACCTATAATTACAAGAGGTACATGCTACTTGACACTTTGAGCAAAACCATTGTTCATCTTTAGTTTGCACCAATCTTTTCTTGCACTGTTTTCCCCCCATTACATTAGGGCATTCCGGATAACAAAATGATTCAGATTTGATGAACAACAATGTTGCATTTATTGTACATTGGAGATGATGCACTCTATGCAACATTTGTTCTCGAACATCCCTAATTGTTATTCTTGTGGTACGCATAGGTGGATCACTAAACTTTGTTGAAGGTGATAGAATATTAGCCCCACTTTGTTTGAACCAAGTTTGTAGTTGTTCTCTCTCTTGTATGTCAACGTCTATAAATAAATTTGTATTGCTTGATGTGCTCAACACCTTTCCATTGTACTCGCAGACTCGTCCATTTTTAATAGCAAGAATAGTTGTTTCTTGTAGGTGGTACTTTTGTTGAAGATGAGCACCTTCCTTCTTTGCTATCGTTCCCCATAGAGTGATATCTATACTTGCCTCAGACATGTCCAACAAGGATATCGTGCGCCTTAGAACCTCTGTTCCATCTCTTCTCCTTATTGTGGAGATTGGACTAACACAAGTGACAACTCCAATAACATCAACAGTTGAATTGTTACTCTTCTTTGCAATTTCATTGATAAGTGTAAAGGAGAATAGGTGTTCTGGAATAGAATGGTCATCTTCACAAAGAGTGACCTTTGACTCTATTGACAAGGAAATTTCTAGCCCACTATTTAACTTGTTGTAAAGCTTATTAGCAGCCTTTACTACACCACCAGATAATGTATAGGTTTTTCCAATAGTAATATTTTCATAATGAAGATCAACAACTTCATTGAAACAAGTCACACGTGTTTCAATCCCTTCTTTGTCAATGATGTCGAAGGTGAAGAATTGACCTGTACCTTTCTGGGTATTGTACTTGCGAATATCCTTTTTTGCAGTCACACGACCTTTGACAGTCCATCTTGGTTGAAAAGGGTTCAAACTTTTAATAGGTGTAACTATGACTGGTGCTTCCATTCGACCCCTACAAGGATTTATGCCAAATAATCTTCGCATAGGAGTTGATACTCTAGCAGTGCTAATTATCTGAGGGTCTGCATATGGATCTGAGGAATTTCCCATTACCTGTTCTATATGGTGCTCTTGTTCCATATAAAGTGAAGTAGGTTCACCAATTATATCCTGGTTTGTAGAAACAATCTCAAGGTTCACAATGACAATCCACCTATACATGCACAACACAAGAATAAGAATTAGGAATATAAGGAACAAGCTAAAAAGATCATAATAATTTCTTTTCAAAAATTGAGGATTCCTTACTAATCGAGACCCAGTCAGTTTGGGAAAATTATATTTTGTCAACCGTATTATCGTTCCAACTGAAATTTCACCAGAGGCTATGTAATGATTGTATTTTTGAGGTAATGATGCTTTTAGTTTGTAAGCCCCATCAGATATTTCCACCTTGTAGCGGTTGTTGCGTTCATGGCCATGTTTGAAGTTTGAAATAGATAAAATCTGCACATTAGGTTCACATCCTTGATTCCCATCATGGATAAGTTTAATCGCATCTGTCGTTAATGTTGTAGCCATGGTCTATGGAAGTTGACTAACCCTGCAAAATTATATTATGTGTAAGATAGTGTTTGAATAGAATTGGTGTATGTTTTTGTTCTAGAAAACATACACCTCAACATATTGTTGAGAATAAGAATGCACAAGTGTTGTAGTATGTAATAGGCGAAAAAATAAAAAATTGTGAGGAGCAATATTTTTCTTCAATATGTACTATAAGCTATATTCAATAAAATCAGTGCTATGTAGATCAATTTGCACAATGGCACTACAATGTAAACATAATATATAACAACAAAGGTTTCAAATATAAGGTCTGTCATTAAAACCTTTTCACTCTACACATTATTATTTTTGGCATCTTCATTTGGTATCCAGAAAACATGTAATGTGTATCATGCTAGTGATCTTGGTTAACATCACAATATAATAACCAACTTCCACGAAGTTAGTTGAACCTCTAAGACCATATATCACTCAATTAAACTTGGAAACCATGTTTTAGGTCAAATGCATTCACATGTTGCATAGAATTTCTAAACTACTTCTTGTACATAGGTCAATGTTGCAAGAGTGATTTTTTTCAATGATGTTCAAATATATCATCATTTTCAGCAATGTTGCAATATATATTTGTTAGACTTAAGGTTATATTTCAACATAATATTGAAAATAAGGGTACACAAGTATTACAATAAGTTCTTTCCATTAAAATTAGAATTACAAAGATCAATATGTACAATGACATTACAATATAAACATAATATATAGCAACTAAGGTTTGAAATGTAAGGGCGGCCACTAAATCCATATCACTATACATGTAACTATTTTGGCATCTTCTGGCAGCACACAAAAGTAACTAACTTCCTAGAAGTTAGTTGAACTCCCACTAAATCCATTTTGCTCTACATATATCTATTTTGGCTTCTTCATTTGGTTTGACAAAAACATCTAATTTGTTTCATGCTAGTAATCTTGATTTACATCACAAAAAAGTAGTTAACTTTGAAGAAATTAGTTGAACTTCTTAGACCATATATCAGTCAATAAAGCTTGGAATTCACACTTGAGTTCAAATGCATTG
>VDFB02353619.1:0-21273 GCA_007258455.2 Sequoia sempervirens
GCTGATTTGTGTTATGAAGTCTACACCATCTCGACATGGCGGCCTCAGCCAAGAAAACTCTGTCGGCAGGATGGTTCTCTGGAGGAGGCAGGTTATCTAGCGGTGACGGAACTCCTCCGTTGTTGGTCCCTGTGTTCTAGGACCTTTTCTGAAATCCTTGGTTATTATTTCGATACCCATGACTATTTTCTTGATGGTGTCCTTGATGGTGTCCTTGATGGGCATCCTGATGATGCGAAGGATTACTCTGGTATCCTCGATTGGTACCTTGATGCGATTGATAATTCTTTAACATGGACTGCATTTGATTGTTTTGATTTCTGAGGTAGGTTACCTCAGTTGACAGCCTTCATTTCTTCTTTCTCCTCTTGAGTCATCGTTGGTGGCACTGTGTTCTGGAGATAGACAAGCTGTGTCGCTTGAGTTTGGGACAAAGGTATCCCAGGATGGAGAACTAATTGATTAGATGATGCTTGTATCTGGCTAGCCGGCTGAGGAATTGGATTCAATGCTAGAATCTACTGGTTCCATGTTGAATCGAGTGTTTGCATCTGATTATTTGTCGTAGCCAGGCCAGTGTATAATGCGGGCCCAGTTATGTTCTGTCCTAAAGCTTGACTCACTTTGACAGCCTTAGCATAAGCTTGATTCATATTTGCCGAAGTGGGGTGAGATTTCACAAACATTGCAATTAAGGGATCCAAGGCCGAATAGTAGTTTTCCCTGGCATCAGCAACAATGTAGGGAGTACGTAACCTTGTGAGAGCCTTCTGAAATCTATTGTTGAACACGTGGATGGGCTCTTTGTCCTGTCCTCTTACTTCTGTAAATTGGCAGAAAAGTTCTACAGGAGTAATGGGGATACCAAACTTTCCGACGAAGGCCTCCTTCATCTATTCCCATGTCCTTATTGATCCAATTAGCAAGTGAATGAACCAGTGGTGAGCTTCCTCTTCCAAAGAGTATGGAAAGAGTCTGCAAGCCACGTCCGCAAATGCAATCTGCCTATTGCGTAGGTGATCTTCAAACATTTTGACGTGGTCCTCGGTAGTACGGTTAACATCATTGACTTGGAACTTCGTGCAGAAATGTTCTGGATTTTTCGGTATGTCATGGTAATCAACAAACTCAAGTGGAGAGGGGTTAGTAACCAACCATGTAGCACCATTTGGAGCTGGTTGACCTCCTAGTTGAGCCATTGCTTGAACTGGCTGTCGTTGCTGATATACAATAACTTGGGCTAGTTGTTGTTGAGGTGTAGTAACCTAAACTAGTTGTTGTTGCTGAATAAACACCGGTGTAGTAACTTGGACTGATCTTGGTTGAGCAAACCTTGAAGCACTTGGTGGAGTTCTAAATAGACTTAAAATTTCTTCTGCACTTGTTTCTCCTTCACTTGAGTGAACCTCTGCACTTGATGGAATTTCTTCACTTGACTTAACTCCTTCGCTTGAACGAACTTCCTTCTTCTTCCTCGCTCGAGTAGGTAGCTCTAACTCCACAAACTCTTTGGATGAACTTGGCGTGGACCTTAAAATTCTTTTCAACTTGTCTGGCGAGAACGAAATGATACGATCCAGGATGTAGTTGCTTATCGGCGAGGTGCGGCAGTGGGAGCAAGTGGTTGTCTTTGATTCAGCAAGTCTCTTTCAATAGTAACTTGAATTTTGATGGCCTTTTCTTCTTCTTCTTGCAACACAAAGCAAGTTCGCATATACTCAGCGTAGCTCTCCTTTGTCCTCCATGCGAGATTGTTCAAACCTGAGAGGATGTCTTCTTGATCGTCATTGAATCCCAAATTCGGCTGCAACACTGGAAATATCTCTTTATGCGGTAGCACCATCTTGATTCATGATATTTCTTCTCCAACAAATTTTCTTTTTGATGAAAATCCCTTCTTTACTTCAATGTGGTTGTTAACTGCAAGGAATCCTTGGAAAGGCCCTCCTTCTAGCGCCAGTTCCTGTTGATGTGATTTTTATGACCACACCAATCAATAGAACAAAGTAATCCGAAGGCTACTCCATTCTCTCTTGACCAAAGAATTCTGTGCGCTAAGATTGCAAGAAAGATCGCACATTCAACTCCAAGGTTCCGAAATGCTATGGAACACCCTCAGTAGGTTCGTTGTAATATGCTGTTTACATGATGGGACTTACACAATTGTTCAAAAGGTTCTTGGCAGCTGACAGCAAGTTAATGATATGAAGGGAATTTGCATGCGTTGCGAATGATTTGGTGATGAGGTATGACTTTTCCTAAAACTAACCAAAAGTATACTGAATTGAATGGCTGCAGAGATTAGAAAATTTATGTCCTAGTCTAAATGCAATAGGCGTTGAGCTTGATTTTAGTGGACTTCAATTGAACTTTGTCTTGCCTCACGTTGGACAGCTTCAACAAGGTTGGTGCAATCTTCAAAGGAGCAACGGAAGGTGTTCAGATCACGACTCAGCAATGCAAATACCATCAAGACGATGCATACACACACGCAAATCACGAACGAAGTTAAGTCTGAAAAGAATTCCAGTTGACCATGCAGGACAAACTTACCATCAGTAAGCTTGTTAGTGGTATGGATTAACGAAGCTCACTTCAATCAAACGCAACCATCCACAATTAACTACTTGCATGAAAATTACTCTAACTTAAGTCCTACTTGAAGTTGAAGGGTGAAGAAACCTCACTAACTGCTCATAACAAAGACAAATTCACTAATCAATGAAACTCTTTTATTATGATAGTCTTCGTAACAATTCCTTACAAAATTCTCAACAAGAGAACTTTCCTTCTCCTTCAAACAATGTCATGCAATGAAACTATTCTAACTCTAAACTGTCTCTCTAAACTCTATCAGAATTTCTATTCTCTCGTCTAACTAATAGTGTACAAATGAGGGGAGTCCCCTTTATATAGCTGGCCAATCTCAATGGATGGTCCAAATCAAATTACAATGGACGGCTCAGATCGAGCCACTTCAGCCCTAGACTAGATTATGCCCTAAAAACCGCCGGAAGGTGGAGGAGTGGTGCAATAAATGAGCACAAAGATAGCAGATTCCTCCTTTGACCACTATGGGCAATTAATGCCCACTATCCTTCCAAAAGATTCTCGTCCAGGACCCTGTTTCCATTGTTCTTCTCTCTGGCCGCGTAAGCAACAAATCTGGCCAACACCACATGAACTTCCTGTTCAGAGACCGCCGGAGTAAGATTGAGCTGATACTCAAGGATAGCAATCATCTGCTCTTTGCCGAATGCAAGATTTTCTCCAAGTCTCAACGGATTCCTGTGTGCTCTGAATAATGGCTGAGAATGTGGAGACATTTTTAAAGTCCATCTGGGCAAATACCCTCATCTCCGAGAAGAATGGATGCAATCTTTCCTTCAATCTATCTACTTCCACTTCCTCGGAAGTTAGTCTTCTAGTGAATAACGCCTCCAGCATATTGAGGATGCCCTCATGAATATTTCCCATAGCTTTCCTAATCTTAGCCGACTCCGTCTTTGCCATTTCGAAGAAACCTCGGCCAGTGAATGTAACGGAGTACCAGCCTGGGAAATCGTATTGGTCTCCTGCCTGAATCACCCCCTCTTCAACCAAAGTCTGCATTGGTATGCGCATTAGAGCAGTCAGGCGTGGAATAGTCTTATCCTGAAATATGTGGGTATCACCCCAAGCCTGCTCGACGTTCTCCAAATGAGAGAGGATGCTGGAAGCATGCTGGAAGGAGGAGACAAGATCTACAATGAACCTCTCAGCCTCATTACGAACACCACCAATCCACCTATTTCCCTCTTGAATGGCCCTCTCATTTCTTCGAGCCTGTTGATATACTCTCGTGGAAGCTCAGTCGGAAGTTCCACTGTTGGGTTCTTCTGAGTACACGGATGTGCCAGATGCCACAAGTACCCAACCAATGCCCTATGTTCTCTTTTCAGCTTCTTGTATTTCTCTCATTTTCGAAGCAGCCTATCTTTCAGTGCCTGCAAGGAGTTTTGAGCCTCCACAATTTGTACTCCAGTGGGACGCCCTAATTCAATTGTAGTGACTGTGTAATTCTCAGGCATTACATCACCTAGATCACATTCCTCCCTTGGAACCACAACATGGAGAGTACGAGAACTGACCTCATTTGTTTCCATCTTGGAGTACTTCCTGGCTCTCTTCCTTTTAGGTGACCCACCTATCTTGTTAAGGATCTCTTCCATCTCAATTGTTGGGTCAGTGTTGTCCTCTTGATCTCTCCTTATTGCGCTTGTGAGCCAATTTGGGACATTCTGCTGAGCGTTATAGATAATAAGTGGTTGCTCCTCTGTTGCTTCTACTCCATGAACTTCCTCCTCAGCAACATTTAGTTGAGGCTCACCCGTTTCTATATGCTGACTATCCTCCTCAAGACCTCAAACCTCAAGCTCCGTAATGTCTTCATCCTCAAAGGCCGCCTCGAGTGCACGATCCAAGCGAATGTCTGTTTCTGTTTCTTCACCTTCATCTGGCTGGTTGGCACTCTTAGGATCATTGGCACTCTGACTATCAGGCTCTCTAGACAAGGGCTGGTTGACTTCTCCAACTTCTTGCTCTTCATTCTCTCCAACCCTCTGATTTGGAAACATCGAAACTTCATGTATGCTGGAGGATTGAGCCAACAACTATGTAGGCGATGCCTCCTCCGTCCTTTGAGGCTTAGGCTGAATTGGTTCCTCCTCCCGTTGCGGCTTTGCAGCTTGGGCGATTTGTTTCCTCTTCTTTACTGACATTGGTGGCCTTTGATCGCCCATGAGATTGTATGTGAGGGCAATTGATCTTCTCTTTAGCCTGTGAACATGCCCATCTACCCAGCTCCTCATGAAAGTCAAAACAGGCATAGACAAAGTGTCTAAGTCTATGATTTCTGGCTCTGCCCAATCGGATGGTGGGATTGGTGTCTTCTTTATTGATTCATAATCTGGGTTAGTAAGTCTGGCATCTTCATCAACTTGATCCGGAACCTAGATCACCTCACACTCTCTGATCAATTTCAGAGGCAACCTGGAGAACACTCTCCTTCTGATTTCAGCTTCATCTCCCGCATTTGCCCAAAAATCCTCTAAATGAGCCTTGTGCCTATATTCTTCACCTTGCACAGTTCCAATCTTCCTCTAAGGATCAAAATCTTGCCGGCTGGTATGTAGAGTGAGGTAGTAGAATTGCAATTCATCCTCCGCTTCCTTAGCTGCTTGCAAAGAAGGACACTCCTCAAGTGAATTTCCCATAACAATAGGAAAGTGCAAACCTCCTTTCTTCTTCTTCCTTATAATTTTGTCGTAGGCCATGAGTTGCCTAGACACTTCCAGCATCACCATCCTATCTGTGGGATATCTCGGCAGTCGGTAGGTATAAGAGTGGAACCCAGACAGCCTTATATAAGTGAACTTCGGGAATTGGATAAACCAAAACCCATACTCTTCAATCAACTCTTGTGCTTCCTTGGATATCCTTTGCTGCGTTCTTCGTTGAAGAGTCCTTGTGATATGCATAGTGAAGGCATCGTTCACTCTTTTGAACTGGGAGGTACTCGTCAGATGTAACTGCCTGCAGGCTTCATGAATTTTGAATTGACTAGGACCACAGCCAATCGGCTCCTGGTATGTCAGCCCCTTATACTTCGTCATTCGAGCCAACATATAAATAACATACGAGCTCATGTAAAATGTTTTTGTTCTCCTCAAGTTTCTGAATTGTTCATCAATGTTGTCGTTGATCATCTGCGCCCCAATCTACATATTCTTTTCCCACTGACACCACGCTGATGTAAAAGAACATCCACGGCTCAAAAGCATACACCTGTGGGCTGCCATTCACCCGGCTGAGCATCATGATCAAATCACAGTATTCCTGCTTCAGCTCCTCCGAAATAATTTGTTTTGGCAACTTGGTGCCAGGAGGCTTTGGCTTCCTCATCCATGTTGTGTTGATCCTCTTAGCACAATTATAAAAGGACGAAGCATACATTTTGTCAGCCCTCTCCTTAGACTTGTACAACATTCTGTTCGCTGCTGGAATCCCAAACGCTTTTCCAATGGCCTCAGGTGCGAGGTTGGCCAGCAACATGCCATATGGAGAAACAATTGTCCGGTGGTCTGAATTATAGTAGTTCGCACACTCCATTATCAACTTTGAACATCGAACTGCTGGTGGAAAACCAGCAGCTGCATACAAACCACTTCTCACAATGTTGTGCGAAGTCACCGATGGAGGATAGCCATCCTACCCATAAATTCTTCTCTTGAAGGCCTCGAGGTTGAAAGAACAAGGATTTGTATCAGTCAAACCTCCCAGCTTTGACATGAACTTTGATTCAAGGATGAATGACTTCTTCAGCTGTTTAATAATGGTTTGCCTGGAAGCATTCTCCTTGCCAGCTTCAGCATTCCCAGCTCTGGCTGCAGCCTTGCTCGTTCCAGCAACATCTCTTCTCATTTCAACCATCTGCAAAATAAAATATCAAGTATTATAATTCTAACTTAAAAAATAAAATTATCGCGAGATGGCTGGCAAGTGGAGTTGGCTTCAAAAATAAAAAACTTCAGCATTAAAACTTCAACTCCAACCTCAAGAATTATAACAAAGAAATAAAAACTTCAAGCTTCAGCAACTTGCAGCAATATTACTTCCAGTACTTCAAAAAATCAAGCTCAGCACTCTTACTTCAAAATTTCCTTCTTCTCAGCACTCACTTTCAGCTCTAGCACAATCTCAACTTCGGCAACTTAGAAAAATAATTCTCTCAACTCAGAAATTTCTCACTCACTCAGCAATCACTTTCAACTTCAGCACAATTTCAACTTTGCAATTTTGTGAAGAAAAATGAAAAGCTTCGGAGTTTTTATAACTGAAAGCGGGTGCCCAGTTTAGCAATTGCCATTAATTCATTCCCCCACTACTTGGAAATTTTCCAATTTAGGGGAGAATATTCTCAGCTGTCATAGAGTCGTCATAGAAATTTGCTATTCTGGGAGATTCTTTCCTCGATCGAATTTAAAATTTCCCTCATCGACTGCCAGTTACTTTCAGTTGACTGAAGTAATTTTGCGAAATTTATTAACTCTGGCATAAAAAAAAAATCTCATCTTTAAATGATGGCGTATTTTTTATTAAAATCTAATCACAACGCCTTTTATTTCTCTTGAGAAAATTTTATTTCCTTTATTTTGCCAGCGCCTTACAAAAATCCAAACTTTGATCATGAGCTCTAGTATTTTAAAATCGCCAGGCAAAATTATTTTCCTTACAAAATATTTTCCAAAATAAATTTTCCCCTTGATAAATATCTCTCGATTTCAAAATTTCATGTGTCCAAACTGAAGGGGGACGTTTCATTTTTTGAACTTTGGAAAATAATTTTAATCAAACTTTATTTAATTTTTCCAGCATGGGGCGTTTTTTGCCTAGAGAAAATTTTATTTTATCTCCAACGCCTTAGGAAAATTTCCCAAGCCAAACTCAAACTTAGGCATATTTATCATTTGATTCCCCACACCTAGAATGTTTTCCATTTTATTCTCTACTCTAGGGGCAATCTAGGGGCAAATTTTCACTTAGTCAACTTTTAATTTCCTTGCCTTTAAAAACATCTCCAACTTTACCCCTTGAGTTAGGCGCATATGGGGGGGGTATCATTTTAAATTTATATGCCTTGGAAAAAATCTCCAACAATTTCATCCTCAAGGGCGCATCTTAGCCTTCAAGCTTTAATAAAATTTCCCTTTTAAAAAAAATCCTCAATGGCGCAAACAAGGGTCCCTACTTCAAGTTTTAAACACATAACACTTTCCAATCCTTTCCACAAGCTGGGCGCACTCAAGGTCTTCAACTTTCAGTTTTCACGCCTTAGAATAATTTTAGTTCAACTTCTAAGAATAATTTTAGTTCAACTTCTACTCAACTTGGGCGCATTTGGAATGTGGTGCTTTTAATTCCCACGCCTTAGAAAATTCTTAAGGCCTTTAGCTTCTCAAGCGCATTTGACTCCCTCTTCTGCCAATTTTGTATTGTGGCGCATATAGGAGGGGAAGCTTTCAGTTTTGCACACCCCAATCAAATCCCTACCTCCTTCATTAGCTTGGGCGCATCTAGAGGCTCCTACTTCAAATTTAAATCACTTAGAATATTTTCATGCCTTACTCATCTTCAAGTGAAGGCGCATATGGAGGGGCCTTCTTCAAGTTTCAAACGCCTTAGAATATTTCTAAGTCCTAGTCAAGGCGCAAATGAGGTGTGCTACTTTCATTTTTCCATCCTTAGAAACTTTTTCTTGCACCTTCACAAGCTTGGGCACATATGAGGTATGCTACTTCCATTTTCAAATACTTAGCACAACTTCTTAGTCACCTCCTATCCAATGGCGCATTTAGGTAGCTGGGCTTTCACTTTATTTGCCTTAGAAATTCTTTGATCATCTTCAAGTTACTAGGGCGCATTTGAGAGGGTCTGCATCCATTTGGGGGCGCATCTAGAGGCTTGTGTTTTCAATTTGATCAAGCCTTAGAATAATTTTAAACTCATCCTTTTGAAGGGCGCATTTTACTAGGAAAGCTTTCACCTTTTACAAGGTAGGCACATATGAAGGGTTATGCTTCCATTTAGATGCCTTAGTGAAATTTCATCACCCCCTTCTCTTCTAGGCACATATGAGGATGTCAACTTTGAATCTTAGTGACTTAGAAAAATTCTTAAGTGTCCTCTTCTCTCCTTAGGCGCAAATGAGCCCCTCTACTTCAAATGTTTCATACTTAGGAACTTCTCCATGCTTGTCTTCTCTTTAGGCGCAAATGAAGGGGTGAGCTTTGAGTTTTAAACACTTAGTGAATTTCCTTATCTCCTCTTCTTTTCTTAAGGTGCAAATCAACCCATGGGCTTCTAATTTCATTTCCTTAGAAATTTCTCAAGGCATCCCCCCAGTCAAGGCGCATATAGGAGGGTGAACTTCAAATTTAAGTGCCTTAGAAAAATCTTTCTCCTCTAGCTTGTCCTAGGGCGCCTATGAGGCATCAAGCTTCAAATTTTGAATACTTAGAGAAAATTTCATCAAGCTTTAACTCCAAGGGCGCATTTCACCATGCCAACTTTAAATTTCTCAGACTTAGAAGAATTTTCATCATCCTCAAGTAGCTTCTAGGGAAAATTTTGATGCTGGACTTCAAATTTCTCAAGCCTAGTGAATTTTTTATAGTTTCATCTGATTTGGAGTGATTTGTTCATGTTAGCCCCGGCTTGCCCCAACTTTCTATTTTTAGAAAGTTTCTCAAACTTTGCATTTTGAATTGATTTCTGGCTCCAGAAGGCTTGATTTTTTTTTTTTGCTTTATCTCGAACCTCGTGATGTGATGAACTACTGGCGCCTGATGCCTGTCTATACCTACTATTCTTAGCAACTTGCTAAAAATAGTAATTGCTCAGAATGTGTTCAAATTTTGTGTGCTGATTGCCTGAAGGACGTTGATCGTGGCTGGATGCTGCTTCTACATGACTGTCGTGTTTCGCCCTAGATTTTAGGAAACCCTAATTCATCTGTACAGGCCTGCTAAAAATAGTAAGTGCTTGCTTTTTGAATCTCTGCAACTCCGTTTGACTTGAAATTCGCGCCATGGGGTCTTCATCACTTATTTGACCTATTCATATCGATGCCTCGCGCTGACCTGCTATTTTTGGCATGTTTCTGGAGGTGGTTTACTATTTATAGTAACTGCTCAATTGCATGACTTCCACAACTCCGTCTGACTTGAAATTTGAATGTCGTGCTTCTCATCGGTAAACTTGCCTGTTCACACTGGTGCCTGATGTTGACTTACTATTTATAGCCCGTTTCTGGAACACCTTACTATAAATAGTAAGTGCTCCAATTGCCTTCAAATTTTACCAGTGGATAGCCTGAAATATACTGATCGCAATGGGATACATCAGTTTTCGAAAATTCTGGCATTTTACCCCTCATTTTGGGTCCCGAAGCTGGAAACCCTATTTTGACTTGCATGTATATCAAATGACCTCCGTTTGACTTCGTTTTTGTTGCACTTCGCCCTGTTTGTGATACTGATGTGTTGGGGGGCAGCTGCCGAAGTGAACCTACTAAAAATAGTAAGTAGCTGAAAAAGTGACCAGCCAGCTGCTGGGTGAGTCTGTATGTCACACTGCTCGAGAGATCTTGAAAAACCCAGAAAAATCGTCAACATGCGAGCACTGGCTAAAAATAGCAAGTTTTCTTGAAAAGTGACCAACTTCGCTTGCATGTTACCTCGTTGCGAAGCTCTCGGAAAACCCAGAAAGATTATGCAGACATGCGTGGAGAAATCTCGCATGCAAACCCTAAAAATAGCCCTCAAAGGCAAAACTGCTAAAAATAGCACATTGTCCATTTCAGATCAAATTTTGCAAGCAAGCAGCTTGCAGTGTTCAAAGTGCAGTCATTTTTCAGGATCTGAAAATCTCAAGAAAACAAACCTCAAATGGGCACTTACTAAAAATAGAAAATTGTCAGAATTCAGTGAAAATTCAGAGGGAGCCAGCTCAAAGCATCCTAACAGCAATGCTAAGCTCAAAACTCGACTAGCCAACCTAATTTGACCTCGAAGTTGTCTGAAGATTGTAAACCCTAATTTGTCGAAATGCCTCTAGACTTAGCCAAAATTCAAATCCAGGTCAAATGATAAGTACATCATCAGACAAAAGCACTGACAGAGAGAGACAAACCAAAAAACCCAAGCCAAAAGACCCGAATGGAGCAAAAATTAGGGAGTCCCCATTTTGAATGGGGCGATGTGTGAAAAGGTCACAACACAATCTCTCTCTCAATCTTAGCGTGCGGAATACTTTGATCAAGAGAGAATGGAGTAGCCGTTGGCAACTTCGTTCTATGTTGGTGCCGTCACAAAAATCACATCAACATGACTGAAAATAATTTGGATTGGCTTATTTCACTTCACAATCACATTGGTGAAGTTAGAATCAAGAAAAAGTCAGTTTAGCTCTGGTGGGTCTATTTCACTTTTTCAAGAAAAAAGTTAAGACCTCTGAGGTCGTCAATGGCAAATGGCCAGTACCAAGTGTCAAAATCTAAGCCTCAAACTCATCACAGAACATTCTATGGCAAAAGATTCTCAAAAAGATGCTTCGTTACGAAGGGGATTTTCAAAAAGTGAAAAATGTAAAAATATTCTAAGTAAAGAAACACTACGCCTTACTACGAGGAAGGTGCCTGTGCAATCAACGCCTATGTCAACTTTGCAGTATCCGTATATGTAAAAATGGTGAAATGCAGTCATGTACTCGCGTCAGCGGCAGTGATGCTTCAATGCAGTCCACTCAGCATAGCAACACAATGTTCGCAAAGCGTGAAAGAGGTTAAATCATCTGAAATTAATCAACTCGGGAGTCAATTACGCCCTTATAGCCTAGGGGCGCCCTTGAAATTGAAGGCCCAAATGCAGTTGTTAATGGTTGTAAAGCCAATCGTCTTCTCCTGAATTCTACTAGCTTTTTAGTGAACCATCAAGCGAATCTATCTGATTTGTCAAACACTGGAAAACGATGGCAAAAGCAGAAGATGCGGGAGGCAACGAACATCAAAAACAACAATCAAATTACAGAAATTGCGCCCCTGTAGCCTAGGGGCACCCAAGAATAAATCCTATCAAATGTCAGTTTTTGAGTTATCTCAGGGTGATCTTTTAATATTCAACCCAGCTTCACAATTAATCCATTCGCCAGTCCAAAAGATATATCAAACGACTGTAGTTGTTGATCCAACGAGCATTTAAAATGGAGGATAAAATGAAAGTCAAAATGTCAATTGTACCTCTGCAAGCCAAGGGCGCCTATCCTTTTGGTCAATCAGATGAGGTTTTCGGTAGCTATCTTCTTCAAGAGATCTGCTCATAATATTTCTAGCTACACAATGAATCCAACGGTCAGCTCTTGGGACTTGTCAAACGCCTGTGAACGAAGATCAAGTGCAAAACGTCGAAAACAAAGGCAAGTGTAAAAACGTGAAAATTTGACTAAGTATCAAAGAAAATGCACCTTCCTTGAGAAAGGCACCCAACTTTTTGGGGCCTCAGATGCAGCCTTTTGAATTTGCAGCTCCCAGGATCATCTCTCCAAAGTTGTTCAATCTCTGCAATGAGATCATCAACACAAACATTAGAGCAATCTAGCTCCCAGCAGTGAGAGTCAAAGTGGAGTGTTTCATTGAAGATTGCAAATTGCAAAATGTATCTCAGAAGGTCAATTGCAGCCCTGCAAGCCAAGGGCGCCCTTGAATTTGAGCATCATAAATCAACTTTTAAATGTTGCCATGCTAGACATTCTTTCTGGAATTGAATTGGTTTTTTGTTCCATGTCTTAGAATGTTCGCAAGAGTTGTCAGTCACCGGCTGCTGTAGATTGAAGCACAGAGGGTCAAATTGATGAGACTGAAAAGGCATCCAAAAAGTGGCCAAGTCTAGTGAAAAATGCAACCTTTTGGGAAAAGGCGCCCTAGAATTCAAGGCACCAGATTCAGTTTTTAGCACTCGCAACTCTCAACAACATTTCATTAGACTTGATCCAGCTTCGTGATGAATTTGTCAACTCAGCTTCAGGATCAAACGGGCATCCAGAATTCAGGGTCAAACAAGGGCAATTTGTCACAGCAGAAGTTGAAAATCTTTAAAAAATTTCTAACTCTCTCAAACTTAGGCCCCAAAAAAACTGTTGGCGTTTCAATTCGCACCTCTAGAGTGTGTATTGGAAATGGAGAGCTATGCAGAGTATTAACTACTCTTCAAATTAGGAGGGGAAGCTCCCTCTTTTGTTGATATGCATAAAAAGTAAAGTATTCTAAATTCTTATCTTTTTCACTCAGCTGGTAGAGGCACAAGGTTATAAAACCAAATACATTGCAGCCAAGTTTTTCTCTGGTTTTGTAGATCTTAACTACAACTAGACTAATGCTAAAACTATCCTATCTCCTCTAGAAAAACAAAGCAAGAGGAATTAGGAGCAATTGGGAATGATTGACGATAACCTTTATTTCAGCATACACCTTGGATAGAGTGTTCCACCTCCTTGGGATTCCTGAGATAGAGTTTATCGTCAATCATTCCCAATTGCTCATAATTCCTCTTGTTCTGTTTTTCTAGAGGAGATAGGATAGTTTTAACATTAGCCTAGTTGTAGTTTCTAGGAAACCAGAGAAAACCTTGGCTGCAATGTATTTGGTTTTATAACCTTGTACCTCTACCAGCTGAGTCAAAAAGATGGGAATTTAGAATACTTTACTTTTTATGCATATCAGCAAAAGAGGGAGCTTCCCTTCCTAGTTTGAAGAGCAATTAATATTGTGCATAGCTGTCTGTTTCCAATATGCACTCTAGAGGTGTGAATTGAAATGCCAACAGTGATGTAGGAAGTGGGTGACATATGCAAACAACTAGACATAGGGCAATTTTTGTTGGTGGAAAAGGAGGTGCAACGGGCATTGGCGTTCGTGCAAACAGAGTGCAAAAGAGAATTTTTTTGATGTTTCACTTCCAAAGGATAGTCGAGAGTTGAGACTTCAACAATGATGACAGCCTGGCACCCTACCAAACCTTCACTAGGGGGGAGGGATGCTAAGGTGATCTCATTCTTGTTCAATATAGGGGCTTCCTTCAGGGACACATTCTATAGGTTGAAGCGTCAGATGACATCCACACGGTGTCATATAGGAGAAGAATGAGGCTTTGCAAATGGTGTAGAAGGTACTAGAGGAGTTAGTTGAGCATACACAAAAATTTCAGGAGCAATTAGCTCAATAGACACAGCTCACCACCAATGAGCGAGCCTGAAATATTCCCCCTCCAAATGGATATTTGCTAATTGAAATTGCCTTGTCTGATTTTTCTTGTCTTTGTTTTTTGTTTGAATTATTGATTGATTTGTTTGTGTTTTGGAAATGTTTTTGAATGCTTTTCAACAAAAATTAAGTGCAGAAATCTAAAGAGCTTTCAGCAAATGCATAATAAAAAATTTCACATTTTTCAATACTACAACTAGCTAAAAATTTCCAGAATTTTATTACAATCAGAATATTGAGATTTTCTCGATTATAACAACCCAATTCATAAAATACCATCTAATATCTAAATCCAACATACCTAGAAAATATTTGCCACTTTGTCAAGGTGTTGTAATAGAAATCAGCGAACTGGGAGCTTGCAAAGTTGGAGGCCTCTCTAACCCTCCTCAAAATCTCAACTAGAAAATGATCCTCAAGATGCATATGCTTATCTAATGTCCCCATTCTTTAGCGAGCATCAGAGTCAATGGATTAGCCTATTATGTCGATCCTTGTAGGCTAATGGTTCTGGATAGAGGGTCACCTGTACGGGCACCTAGTCGGAAATTTGCTTATTTGGTATCTGGAGTTTGGTGACATGGTGGAATTGCGCGTTCGGCATGTTACGGGAGCTTGAAATATTGATCTTCATCATTGTTTCACCTTTCCAGACTTTGGGGGCCATGTGCCTGTTAGTTCAAGGGGTTGAATTCTATTTTGCTGTTACTATTCATCACTAAAGTGGAAAAAGTAACAACTTAAGTGAATAGTAACTTTTTAATGAATAGTGTTTTCCAAGTTAAAATTATAAAAGGAGCTTGAGAAGTTCGAACTTCTTCATGCATGAGATTTTTGTTGAATGAAACTTGAAGTGTGGAGTTTGGGAGAGAAGGAAACTAGGGTTTCCCGATTTCTGCAGTGGGTAAGCCTGGATTGGGCTTGTAGTTAGGAATTTGGCATCTTGAAGGTGTGAAAGACCACCCTAAAGTGCTGGTTATTTTCTGTTGCTGCATTTTGGAGCTTGGAATTGCTGATAACAAGTTGTTGGAGGCATCTTTCGGAAGGATATTTGCTGCTAGAGTCTCCATTTGCCATCCAAAGGGAGTTGTTTACATTTTATGAAGTTTTGAGAGCTGATTTAATCACCTACAGCCAGCCGCCATTACATGAGGGTTTGTGACAGCCAAAGCAAGTAAAACGCCTTCAATTTGCAGCTGCCTTCTCTTCTAAAGTGGGCACCCTCATCATTAGAAGTTTTTCCATCAAGAAACCGGTAGAGAAAGTTTGTCATTTATTTTGTATGAGCAATCTATTGGGCGCGGGTACTGTAGCACGTCACTATTCACAGTGATGTTTGGCTGTAAGTTAAATTAACTCATAAGATGTATTGTCTTTCGAATTTGGTGCGAGTTTTCTACTACATGTAAGCTCTTCTATCATGAAGAATGCATCTTGACTATCATTTTAAATCTTGCTCGAGTATCTCTTGAAATGAATGTAAGCTGTCCACTTATGTACTCCCTCTTATGCAATAAAAAAAGTCTCTTAACTATGAAATTGAGTCATTGCTTGAGTATCATTGAAGCTTAGTCTATTTTGAGTTCATATTACATGCATAAGCTTGTTAAATTCATGGGTCTCATTGGCATTAATTCCCAAACACGAGAAACACAAAAGGAAGAATCAAACACACAAAACACAAATCAGACCTTAAAACGAAGTGAAATCAATTCAGCAGTGAGCACGGTACATCACAGTGGTTTCAGAGCAAACCTTTCCAGCCACCTTGTGTTAGTTTCAAAGAGAATTCCAGATTAAATTTGGGGGTTTTTGAGTCAAATCTAGTTTGGCTCATCACAGTGGTATCAGAGCGGTTTCCTGCCATCCTGTTGGGTAGGTTTTAACTGCAGTTCGGAGGGTTCAGTGAATATGGCCACTTCCCAGAAGCAGTGGGACAGGAATATGGAGAAGCTGAAACAAAGTTTGAAAAAGTTGGATGAAAATCAGAAAAGGTTAAATGAATGGATTTCCGATCCTGCGAAACTTGACAGAGTAGTGCGGTATTTGACTTCCAATTCTAAGAGGTCCACGTCACGGAATGAGAAGAAGAAGGAACATGAGGTCACTACAATGGCGAGAAGCCTTCATGATGAACTCTCAGCAGTTAATGACCAGCGTACAGCTGATCCATTGGTGAGCGAAAATCAGACCTTAGAAGATCTACCCGTGGATGATGGAGTTGAAATTTCTAAGGCAGCGGTAGAGGAAAAGCACTTGAGTCCTCTTGAAAAAGAAGAAGAGTCAGAACACGAGGGTGAGGGTCCTGAACAAGATGTTGTAAGGTAACAGGATGATCATGTTGAGAGAGATACACATGAAGAAAAGGGTCCATATGAAACCAATGAGGGTTTTGAGCTCCCTACATCTTGTGTATCAGCAATTGCTGATGAAATTTTTGATCATTTTGAAGATACCAATTCAAAGTATGTGCAAGAATTGTCAATTCATGATTCACGCAGGCCAGATTTACAGGATCCTTTGGCGGAAAAGGATGATAAAATTGATCAACCATTGACTCGTGTGGATTCTACATCGTCTTTTGAGACATCCTATGAGACATATAGCAGCAGTGCTTTAGATGATGATGTGTGCGTTGATGATAGCATACATGATGCTGCTGATCATGATGTGAATGAGGTTGACTCAATCTCGTACTACAGTGCAGATTGGGGTGAAGAGCAAGAGGCAGATCAGGAGATGGAGTGCGAGATGATCGACAATCCATTGTTCGAGATAGATGCTTCTTGGTCATATGATAATCTGCTTTTTGAAATAGATGTCGATCACCAACTTGACCCGAGTCCTGAGATGAGCATTGATTGTGGATCGGGATTTCAGACAGGGTCCGCAGTGGAGTTTACGGAGGTGAGCATTGTGAGGAGTGCTCAACACTTCTCTTCTATTCCACATACAAAGGATTGGTTGACGCGACAATGTGGATTGGTTCAGGACGTATACCATTCCTTTTTGGATGGAGAGTCACCATTTTCAATAGATGGAACTAGTGGTTGCAAATACTCGACTCAGTTGTTGGTGGGTAAGTGCTTGCAGGATCAGTATTTAGTCTACCATCAGGTTGATGTGTATCCAACAAGGTTCGCTGCTTCGTCATCTCAGAGACTAGTAATGGACACAGGGTTACAAAGGGATTATAATGTTAGCAGGCTTGAGGGCACAGGTGGATATCACATCCATGAGAGTTTAGCGGAGGTTATGGAGCGATGTCGCGTAGAAGATGCTTCTAGATATCCTTACCTCCTCATGATGGATGGACATGAGTTCGGTTTATACTGGGATCCAGGTGGAGACAGAGTTAGCACTACAGTTTGGATGGGTTCCGGTGCATTACTTCACCACTTCCGGTATGGTGGAGTTAGGATCGGTGTTGAGAGAATCTTGAATGATATTCACAGCATTCAAGAAGTTGTTACCAGCACTGATAACAGTCTTGATCTTCGTGACAGCAGGGATGAAATTTGGCATCGTGAGAGGAAAGTGGTTACACCGGGAAATGATGTTTCTACAAAGATGTCACGTGTTGGTACTCGAGATTCGGGTACTAATTATGCAATTTATGATGACGGATCAGGCCATAGTGAGTCTGATTTTTCATATCAGACCGTAGGAGATCAATTAGAAAGGTTAATCATGGGCAATGAATCCCGTGATCGTGAGTTAGGTGGATGTGCAAATGCCTTGGAAGAAGAAGTGTGCGAAGATAGTAACAAAATGACAACTTCAACCATATCTGTGGAGCCATCCTACGAGGTACATAGCAGCAGTACCCCTATTGATATTGTGTGTGAAGTTGATAGCACACACGACGCTGCTTATCAATTAGGGAGCGATGATGATTCACTTTCATATCAAAGTGCAGCTTCTGAATTAGAGAATTCGTATAGGAGTGATGAGTTTCAGGGTCCTCATCATGTAATAGGACAACTAGAGGCTAATGACCGTATTATTGCCACAGCCATAGAGCATTTTGATGTTGCTCGTTAGATGTTGGCTACGTTGGATGGGAACACTCCTATGTTAGATGGGCACAATGATAGTAGTCTCTCCTTTGTTGAGTTGCAGGCACTTCGAAAGGCAGTTAAAATGATGAAACAACATTACCTACAGCTTCTGGCGGACAGAGATTTCCTTCTCAAGTGGGGTTGCATTTGTCACAAAGCATTGAAGGGGAAGGAAGAGGAGTTTGATGAGCTCACTTATGAGCTTGAGATGACTATGGATTCTTTGAAGAGCACTCAGTTGGCCCTTCAAGAGTCACAGTCACGGGTCGAGGAGCTCACCGTGGTATCGGGATTGGCACAGTCATTCCCCCCTTCTGATATAGTTCAGGTTTCCATGACAGCTGTTGGTGAAGGACATATCTCCACGGATTGTGGATGCGAGCAGGTTGATTATGTGGTTACTACATCCTTCACAGTTTCAGGTGCTATTGATACAGATGGGATGAGAGCGTTAGTGGAGAGTTGCGGGAAGCCATGTGTTGCACCTGGTCCTCTTGAGTTTAGTCCCATGACAGGTGATGTGGAACAGGTTAACGATAGCTCTTGTGACTTGGCGGTTGACTCACCAGGGAGTTGTATGTCAACTCACGATAGTACTACATCCACTTCACAGGAGATATGCAGAGCAACATCAAGTGGGGTGATTGGTTCTTATGTCGATTTGTTTCCCTCTCCTAGAAGCAAATCAGTTTTTATACCCCATACAGTTGATTATGGTTGGCAGTTTGCTGAGCCGATTCAGGAGCACAATCCCAGGGACTCAGAGTTGGATGGTTCAGACCAGCATGGAGTGATTGCGCAGTTTGTGAATAATCCCTCAATTGAGTTTGATGGTGGTTTGATCTATGGAAATCCACTCTTCGAGCTAGAAGCCGATCATACTCCTGATACTAGTTTCAGGTTGGGTGATAGTCGCAGAGTTTTGGATCGTCCTAGTGCATCGGGATTCCAAACAAGGCTCACAAAGGAGTTTAATAGTGTGTACACAGTGAGGAGTGCTTATAGTTTTGATTTTGATCCACTTGTACATGATTTGTATTCGATGCACTGTTATTGGGCACAGGGTGATTCTATTGGTGCGCTCAAGGGGAGTAACTCCTTATTATGTCCAGAGTTACCATCTTCAAAAGATGGGACTAAAGGCAACCAGTACCCGATTCAGTTGCTTATGGGGGATTACTGGCAGGGACAACAGTCTATTGTCCATCATGCTGATAGGTATCCGACAGGGTTTGTTACTCTAATAATAATGCCACAGGGATTTCACACGGATACATGGTTACAAGGTGATTACAGTGTCAGCGGACATGATGGGTTTATTAGCTATCACTTCCATGGGTGTTTTGGAGAGGCTGTAGAGAGATATTGTGTTGCGGAAGTTTCTGGATATTTTTATCTCTTCATGACAGATGGATGTGACTTCAGGTTGTATTGGGATCCGAGTGGTGACAGTTCTGGCACCGCAGTCTGGTTGGGTTCCGACAGGTTGCTTCACCATTTTCAGCATGGTGAAGTTGTGATCAGAGTTGCGCAGCGGAAGTCAGAGGTTATCAGACATGGCAGACTTCCATTCTGGGTTTGGGACCCAGGGATATTTTGCGTAGTGGTGTTTATGCTGGCGCTTCAGGAATTAGTTAGTGATGCATGGGACATTCCGCAGTTCTTCTTTCGAGCCTTCTGAGGAGTGAGGTTTCTTTGCAGTAATGATTGCTTGGGGACAAGCAATTTTAGGGAGGGCGGACTGTAATGTCCCCATTCTTTCGCGAGCATCAAAGTGAATGGATTAGCCTATTATGTCGATACTCATAGGCTAATGGTTTTGGATAGAGGGTCACCTGTCCGGGCACCTGGTCGGAAATTTGCTTATTTGGTATCTGGAGTTTGGTGACATGGTGGAATTGCGCGTTTGGCGTGTTACGGGAGCTTGAAATATTGATCTTCATCATTGTTTCACCTTTCTAGACTTTGGGGGCCATGTGCCTATTAGTTCAAGGGGTTGAATTCTATTTTGCTATTACTATTCATCACTAAAGTGGAAAAAGTAACAACTTAAGTGAATAGTAACTTTTTAATGAATAGTGTTTTCCAAGTTAAAATTATAAAAGGAGCTTGAGAAGTTCGAACTTCTTCATGCATGAGATTTTTGTTGAATGAAACTTGAAGTGTGGAGTTTGGGAGAGAAGGAAACTAGGGTTTCCCGATTTCTGCAGTGGGTAAGCCTGGATTGGGCTTGTAGTTAGGAATTTGGCATCTTGAAGGTGTGAAAGACCACCCTAAA
The DNA here is from genome assembly GCA_007258455.2 of Sequoia sempervirens. Taxonomy (NCBI): domain Eukaryota; kingdom Viridiplantae; phylum Streptophyta; class Pinopsida; order Cupressales; family Cupressaceae; genus Sequoia; species Sequoia sempervirens. Next base: position 20,195 of record VDFB02353619.1, read on the forward strand.
GTGCTGGTTATTTTCTGTTGCTGCATTTTGGAGCTTGGAATTGCTGATAACAAGTTGTTGGAGGCATCTTTCGGAAGGATATTTGCTGCTAGAGTCTCCATTTGCCATCCAAAGGGAGTTGTTTACATTTTATGAAGTTTTGAGAGCTGATTTAATCACCTACAGCTAGCCGCCATTACATGAGGGTTTGTGACAACCAAAGCAAGTAAAACGCCTTCAATTTGCAGCTGCCTTCTCTTCTAAAGTGGGCGCCCTCATCATTAGAAGTTTTTCCATCAAGAAACCGGTAGAGAAAGTTTGTCATTTATTTTGTATGAGCAATCTATTGGGCGGGGGTACTGTAGCACGTCACTATTCACAGTGATGTTTGGCTGTAAGTTAAATTAACTTATAAGATGTATTGTCTTTCGAATTTGGTGCAAGTCTTCTACTACATGTAAGCTCCTATATCATGAGGAATGCATCTTGACTATCATTTTAAATCTTGTTCGAGTATCTCTTTGAAATGAATGTAAGCCGTCCACTTATGTACTCCCTCTTATGCAATGAAGAAAGTCTCTTAACTATGAAATTGAGTCATTGCTTGGGTATCATTGAAGTTTAGTTTATTTTGAATTCACATTATATGTTTATCCTTGCTGTTACCGTTTTAACATCATTTGCAAGCAAACTACAATCTGCAAACAAAAACACATCACGAGAAACAAAAAATCAGACCTACAAACATAGTGAAAACAAATCAGCAGAGTGTCGATATATCACTACAGTGGTAGCAGAGTGGATCACCGGAGTGTGGTACATTACAGCTTAAGATGCCCCAAATGACGAAAATTTGCAGACCAAAAGTGTAATGACCCCTTTTTAGTGAAAGCACCTAATCCTAAATCTTGCATTCAAGTGTTACTCAAGGAGACATTAGAAACGTTAGAGATTGATAAATTTCAGTAATAACATCCAATAAGATCAAAGATGATATAAATATTTCATTCTTGTCAAAGGATTATCCATTTCCTTTACTATGGGTGATTCTCCTATAATATATTTCATAAGTACATTAGGGTAGATATTAACATCCTTCA
>VDFB02353620.1:0-21748 GCA_007258455.2 Sequoia sempervirens
CATTCCTTTATAGGAACATCCTCATTTATTTGTTTTATCTGTTTGGCTTCAAGATTTGATTCAACCATCAACTTAGCTAAACCTTTCCCTCTAACTAGTGTAGTTATCTAAATGTCTATATTAAACTCTTGAATCTTGTTGATCCATTTACACCTTCTCCCTGTTACTTCTTGTTGGGTAAATATGTCTTTGACTACAACATTTGGTACATAAGCCACTATCTTGGCACCGACCAGGTGAGGTCTAAAGTTCTTTGCAACTTTTACTAAAGAATATGCTTTCTTTTCCATTATGTCATATTTCAATTCTACTTCTTGAAGTGACTTGCTGAAAAAAGAAATGAATTGTTCATAACCCTCATCATTTTTCTGTAGAAGGATAGCAACAATAGTGTGAAATGAAGCAAAATAAAACAATTGAAAGGGTTTAGAAAAAAATGGTGACTTCAGAACTAGTGCCTCTTTGATGACTTTCTTGATGTCATTAAATGATTTAATAGGCTCATTTCCCCATGCAACCGCTTCTTATTTTGTCAACATATTGGAGACGTATTTTTTAGTTTCAGTGAAGTTTGTAACAAACCTTCTAATATAATTGATCTGGCCAAAAAATGATTGAACCCCCTTCATTTTTTAAGGAATTGGAAATCTATCAATTTTTGCAACCCTTTTTGGATCAATTTTTATTCCTTTTTTTGAGACTATATGACCCAATAAATTTCCCTCAGTGACGCCAAAGGAACACTTTTTAGAGTTTAATTAAATGCCATATTACAAAGATCTTGCAAATATATTTTATAAATGCATATAGTTCTCTTCTTCCTTCTTAGAATAAGCAGTGAGGTCATCCTGATCCATCACCATAAATATGTCTATACAATTTGAAAAAGCAACATCCATGGTTCTCTAGAATTTAGCTCTTGCATTAGTCAAACCAAATGGAATTTTGATGTAAAAATATGTCCCTCATGGTGTAATGAAGGCAGTCTTATATTGCTCTAACTCTTTCACTTTCACTTGATTATAACTAGAAAACCCATCCATCATGGACAAAAGCTCACATCCAGTAGCCCTATGCAACATTTCCTCCATATTTGGCAATGGGTAATATCCTTTAATGAAGATATGTTCAAATTTATGAAGTATACACATAATTTGATATCCCCTTTTTTCTTTCTAATATGTACCAAATTTGAAACCCAGGTGTAATGTCTTATAGGCTTTATAATTCAACCCTCTCTAAGCTTCATGAGTTCTTGTTGCATTTTGGGTGCCAATGTAGGATTTATTGGCATTTGTTTATGTCTAAAAGGATTAGAATTTGTCTTTAAAGGGGTTTCACGCTAAAAAAAACTTCTCTTTAAGCCTTCAAGTCATCATATGACCATGCAAACACATGCTTGTATTTTATGAGCAGAGAAAGCAACATTCTCCTAATTTTGTGGTTTAGCTTCTTACCAATATATACTTTCTTGGGTGCATAATCAGTTCCCAAGTTGATATCCTCTATATCCTATTCATGTGTAGAGTTTTGTTTGATATTGTGTTTATTAGAACTATTAAATACTCTCTCTAGGGCCACCAACCCTTTTGGGTTCTTATTGGTCTTGAGTTGAATTACCTCATTTCCAAAAATGGTGTTCTTTCCATGAATTTTTTCAACCTAATTCTAGAAGTGAATTTCCTAGCTATGATAATCATCCACACAATGTAGAAATTTCAATAAATCAATAGCATTATTAAATATCTTCCAATTCTAAATATTGTTAGGAATAGAGGGCCTCACTTGGACCTTGACCTTTCATACTCTAGCAAATGTTATATCATCAGGTCTCAAGTAAATGTTAGCAAGGGGATCTGCCATAACATTTTTGGACCTTTCTATCTAGTCAATGGAAAAAGCATCAAACATTCCAATTGTGTCCTAGAAAACATCTCTATATATATTGCTTCAGTATTTTGTTCTTTGAGACATACCTATCTTTGATTTGGGACACCACTAATTCAGAGTCACCAAAAACCTTAAGTCCTTGATTTTACGTTTGCTTGCCATATTCAATCCTAATAGGAAGGCTTCATACTCAACAACATCATTTTTACATTCAAACTTTAATGAGAATGAATACTTGTAAGATTTACCTTCTGGTGATATAAGGATCATTCCTACACTTGATCCTTCTTTTGAACATGCCTCATCAAAATACATGTCCCATAAGCCATCTTCTTGAGTATGTTCCTTCACTCTTTCAATTTATTGTACACTCTCATCCTTTATTGGTTCTGCATCTAAACTTTGAATTTGTCCATGTCTATATCAATGAAATGTAAATTCTCAATTGGGTAAGCATCTTCAATGAGGTTAATGGCTCTTTTTTCCCTAATTAATTTGACTTCCCTGCCATTTAAAAGTATAGTATCATATGAGAGATCTACCTTCATACTTCATCCAACTGTTGTTGCCCATCCTCTTGATAGGAGTATTCCATACTGAGATGGAATATCAAAAAAAGTTACACTCATAGCATAATCCCTTTTAGGGAAAATTTCCAACTTGAAAGGAATCTTTTTAACTACTCCAATTATAAGGACTTCCCTTTAATCCATAGAAAAAAATCTCCCATATGTTTGACTGACTTGTAACCTAGCTCCCTCATGATTGCTAAAGACATGATATTAGTTGAAGCTAATGAATCTATCACACAATTTTTGATCAATTTATCACTTACTTGCAAGGTCACATAAAAGGGATCTACTTGATTGGGATAAGCAGTCAAGGTGGTACCTAAAAAATATCTTAGGTAACTTAGTGTGAATTCCTTCATACTCAACTTCATTCACTTTCTCTTCCCTTTTGGCAGAAGGAACCATTTGTATTTTCTTATCACAAATAGAGGCAGTACCATTAATGAGGGCCACTTCCTTTTCCTTATTCTCCTCTATCCTCATCATCTCTAATAAAGGGACAATGATCTTGATTTGTGACAAGATTTTGGTAATATCTACAACATTGTATTTTGGGATATCACAACCCGAAACAACCTTTTCACTTACATTTTTTTTCTTATTTTTGGGTCTATTTTTCTGAGTAGGCTTAGCTTCCTTGTTTTCTTGATCACTCTTTTCCTTCTGATACTTGGCCTTAACAAGGGGATATACAACTTGATTCTCAAGCTTCTTGACATCCTTTCCCTTGATTTATTTATTCTTTAAAAGGGCCTATCCTTTTGTATCACCATTTCCCTCCTTTATAAAAAGGCTACGAGGGTTCCCTTGATCATTGTTCATTGTTCTATTTCTCAGATTACAGGTACTCTTGGTTTGTGCAACAACAACAACAATTTATGATCTGATCTCTTCATATGAAGGTCTTCTTAGTTTAACCTTTGTTTCTGATTCCAAATTGTTCACCCTAGCAAGATTTCCATTTTCATCATCAAAGAAAGCTTGCTGATGATATGAATGATTTTGATGTCTTATGTCGTGAACATCAACATATGAACATCCTTCCTCTAAAGAATAGTCACCAACAACGAGGCCCATCCCAAACGACATGTTTATTTCTTGATCCTCAATATGTGAATTATCACAATCATCATATGGCTCATGGCTATCTCTTAGGGATTGGGAAACCATACACTATTGAGAAGAGTGTGGTAACTGGAAAGGATCACACCAAGGGGTATCCTTTATAAAATTTGCATTGTTTCTTTTCAGAGAATCGGGGGTCTCCTTGTTTTACATATTTCTTTGATTGTTTTGAGTAGTCCTACCATTATTCCAATTTGTATTGTATGGTTGATTTGAAAGCTTTAGAATTTTCTCTTGCCTCTAATAGTTTGGTCATGAGATAGACCCTTTTCATTTCTTGCAACTTTGTAACCAAGATACTTTACAAAAATCATCATTTGTAGAGTTTTTCCTCAAGGGGTGCTACTTTGTTTTGATACCCTTTGGGGTTTTTCAAAATCTTGACATCATCTTTCTTGTTGACCTTTCTCGAAGCTTTCCTATTGCTTTCAATATGGATTGAAATTCTAAATACATCTCTCAAGTGTTGAGGGTTTTTATCTCTCAACTCATATTCCATCTCAACATCATAAGCATTGCAATACACAACTAAACACATAGACTCAAGAGGTTTCATATCAATTTGGAACCTTGTAAATCCCGTTAAATTCTGCATTAAATTATGCAATTGATTCATTAAATCCCTTGTTGATTCTTGTGAATTCATTAACTGAAAATCTAGGGTCAATATTATTTCTATACTACTCTTTGAATACCCTCTTAAAATGATCCTCCCAAGACACAATACCAGCATCAGGAAAATTTCTATACCAATCTCTTGCTTCACAAGGCAAAGATTGCATAAACAACTTCATGACAATATCTTCATTTTCAACTTTAAAGTCATCTAGTAAGTTCAAAAAGGTACTTAAATGCTCCTCACCACTTACTACACCATTTCCTGAAAATATAGAAAGGTATTTCCTTACTTCATTAGGAACTTAGTTAGGGTATCCAAGGATTTCCCCAAAATCAAGTTGTCTGTATCTATCCATCTGAAGAGGTCTTCTTCTATGAGAATTTCCTGATCCAAAATTTTGATGACCACCCTGTTTAGAGGAGGATTTTTTAGCACATGTGGTTGTTGTGATGTGGGGATATTTTGACCTCCTACATATGGTGGACCATTATTTTACACTTGAGGACCAATTTGATACTATCCTTGAGTATTTGGTACATAATTTCCAATTCCTAAATTTTGTCCCACCTATTGTGGCTGAGAAATACTTCCCATACCATTGCTTTTTTGTGATTATTGACTCTAAGTAGGGTTAATTTGAGGGATAGCTGAAATTCCATAATTAATAGGCATGAAACTCATACCTGGGATACTTTGTGAAGCAGATGGACCTCCATTTCTTGATGGGGTATTTCCCACATTGGCTGAACTAGTTACATTTTGTGAGGTGATATTTGGCTGAGGGTTACTCCATGTACTCACATGGGAGGTATACAAAGGAAGAATAATTTTGTGATTGGCACCAACTTGATTTGTAGGAGTGGGTATGGTGGTGCTAGCATTATTTTGTGCAACTCTCATGCTAACAAGTGTTCTTCTCATATCATATATTTTCCTTATCGTTTCCCTAATTCTTTCTTGTTCCAACCTATTTATCTCTAATTGCATATCATTCATTTCCTTTGTTCAACTACTCTTCAGTTAAGGGTGTACTATTAGGATTAGGGGCTTGTAGAACATTTGGAGGAGCTTCAGTGGATATTAGAGGTGGCATTCCAGTTGTGAATTGGGGATTAACGTGATTTTCAAAGGAAAAAGTGTAAGGCTTTGAAGCTAGAAGACTACCATAGAATTGTTGTATCACAAAAATTTTGAGAAGAGGGTTTTTTATTTGAAAGTTCTTGTGCATGATCAACCATACTTCGTGTTGGTACTATATCTTTCATAGGTCTAGTTTTTCCTTGTTGACCTACCATTCCTAATAATGGTGCATCCTCAACATCTTCATCATTAAAGATATTGTATCTAACTTGAGAATTATCAAAACTATCCTAACTATGAAAGATATAACCAATATTTTTATCAAAGGTAGGGTCATACTTACTTGCATACTAGAGTCTCATATCTTTGTTTCTCCATTTGTATTGCTTCTTGAGATTTTATTTTCATGTCTCCTTATAGGATCAACATTGTGGATTGACCTTCTACCATGCATGATGGTAGTTCTAAAATTCTTCTTCTTTTCAACTAGACATTCAAATATAATAGAGTGTAGAGTCACCACCCAACTTAATGGGAATAATGTTCCTCAATGTACCCTTGACATAACCTAAAAACTTTACAAATTCTCAAATTATTTTTTAACAGATGGATTTGAATAAAACTATTGACTCAATCCACTAGGACATAGACAACTAGGAAAAAATGCCTTCTATCCCTAGTAGAGTTACCAATCTGTTGGTGTTTCCAATTGATTGTCTGTGTTTTCCTAAAAGTTAGCTAGTTTTGTGCTTAGAAACCCTAGGTTAGTGGCCAACAAACATGACACTAACTCATTTGACTACAAAATCCGACGAATTTTTTTGATGAAATATGTATAATTTGATGTGTAATTTTCAAAATTTTAAAATTTTATCCCCGACATTCGTCGAAATTTTGACGAACTTGGGTTTCGTCGAAATTTTGACTAGCAGTTTCGTCGAAATTTTGACAAACATGAAAAATAAGAAAAAAAATAAAATTGTGGCCGACATAAAGAAAAGTGAGTTTGCTGATTTATTGCGACAATGTTTTGCTATACTTGCAAATTTGCTCTACTTGAGACAGTTTTTGGAGAACTAAGGACGATTTTCTTGGGAAAAATCATAAAAAATTCAAGAAGATATCGCCAGGTTGAGGGTAGTCATTGTCTTTTTGCATAATTTAGTTGTGAAGTCAGATTTGTAGTTTCAGGTTTGAAAATCATATTTTAAAGCAACATCTTATCAGATTTCATTTTTAGAGGTTTAGGGTTTTGAGAATTTCATGTCCAGATTTTGTTGTGTGGAATCACCATAAGATCACAACCAAGGAACAAATTCTTGTGACTGTAATTATGTGATCCATAACTCTATTGGTCATGTGGCACAGTTGTGCTATAACAAATACATGATGCATTTATGTGTGACCCAAGTTTAATGTGACTATGTTGTGATAGAAATGGAGGCACTCATATAATGTAGTTAACTCAAGTTGTATAATGTAGGTGTCAATCATCATTGGGTGATTTAGGTTGTCTCAAGTTTAACAGGTTACGATGTAATTATAACATGATCCAAGAGTGATTACCTCTTGCTGCAATAAAGAGCCTATAACTCTGGTTGATATATAGAGTGGTTGTGTTATATCAATTATGTAGTGCATTCAAGCACAACTCATGTTTAATGGGCTATTCTAGAGAGTGATCAAGATTTTCTAAACCTTATTCAAATGTTACTTAAAAGTGTATAGCTTAAACTACAAACCAAGTTTGTTACATACTTGAATGCAATCTTGGGTTATTGCAAACTATAATAATGTGTTCTGCTAATAACCATTATGGAAAGTATTAAAGCAAGACCCATGCTATATAGAATACATTTCCCTGATCAGGTTTACATACCTTAATGATCAAACACAAGCTTCCCACACACTCTAGGATACAATCCAAGATCATACCACAACCCTATCAAGACAACTAATTTTCTGAACCAAGATTTAAGGTTTTTTTTTAATACCAATAGAAGCATTGGTAAGAGCATGATTAGGGTACAAGCCCTAGGCCTCCGTAGAAACATAAACAATAACTCTAGCGGATTAGTGAGGTTGCAATACTAGAAAGATTGAGACATTGTAGCTAATAACAAAATCTTGCAATCTAAAGATTTTAGCCAATAACAAGCACACTATGTAGCTTAGTGACATTTGTAAATGCAATATATGGTAAGAAGAATGGCAGTCACTTGAGATGTGATAGTCAAAAAGAGGCTAAGCAGTGACAAGATAATAAAGCTCAAACCTTGCATAGTAAAGTGGAGATTTTAACAGTGAGTTTCCTTACCCCCTTGCTGACCTTAAGGGTTTTTCAAATGCTTTTGGTAGTGTTAGACAAGGAAAATGCAATCAGGGAATGACTATCCAAATGAAGTAACAATGGTAATCATAGGTTCAATGTTTCTTCTTAGCCATTGCATAATGGAGGTAGTGGATTGCATGTTTGAGCAGTGTTTTGAGACTCAACAAGATGGGGAGAATAGTGAATACCACCTTGGTGGACTGCGGAAGTAGTGTCAATAAGGTTGAAGGATCTTAAGATCTACAAACCATGAAACAATGAGTCCCCTCGAGTAAGTAGGTAGTCTATAGGGCATCATTTGATTTTATAGAAGGATGCCTGCGAAATGAATCTTCAAGGATAGTGAGTGAGCTTTCGTTTGAGATTGTTCTGAAAAGGGCCACTCCAGCCTTTAAAGGAAGTTAGCAAAGCAAAGTAAATGCAAGAAAATCAAATCGCATAATAAATAAAACAACAATTCCATAATGTTATCTGGATAATGCCTTGAGCTCGGTATTATCAAAATCTCATTGTATCTTGATGAAAGTGGTGACCTTAATGGTGAATCACTGGCAACCATGATTTTAAAACATGCTATTTTGCTTATGGAGGCAACATTTTAAGCAAGGCAGTGAGTGGTGGTTTGGAACAATGGCAGGTATGAAGGACTTGCTTTATATGCATACTATGCAGTCTAGCTTAAGACAACGCTCTTAGAAGAGATTGAAGGTGGATTATGGAACTCAAGGGTTACCATGAAAAGGATTAAAGCAAAGACTGAGATCTATTTAAAAGCCACGGTCATAAAGATATTAAAGATGTCACATGCAAAACCCTAGTAGCTGGAGTAATGAATACAATGCCAAAGAGGATAGTGTAGTCAGTATATTTCTAAGGAGTGTGATCTCCAATACTATTTAATCTCATAGGAAAATACATCATTTATTTTACTTTTAATTAAAAAAGAACCATTCTAAACCCTACCATACATTGATACTTCAAAACTTCCTCAAAGAATTTGAGATTATGCAAATATATGTCAAGTAAATACCTAGATTACAAATAGTAGCGGGAACAATGTAAGATTTGTTGAGCAGAGTAGGAATGAGATAAGCAACAATGAATCCTATGCCTCCTTTCATGCACATCTCCTCACCGTTCTCTGTCATTCTTTACAGAAACACTTCTCCATTTTGGCAGTCTATGCTTGAAAATAATGTTTTGACGAAGGTTTTAGAGTATGTTTATTAAAATGAAAACTCCATTATGGTGGGCTACGCCTGAAAATAAGATTTTGACAAAAGTTTTAGGGTATGTTTATTAAAGTTTTAGAGTATTTTGGCGGGCTATATTCTTGATTCCTTAAATGATTTATTCAAATGGATTGTGACTAAATAAATGACTAACCATTTAGTCATTTTTGTTTGTGTGACTAAATAATTTTTAATCAACAACCAAACTAGTAATTTATTTACTCATTTATAGCTGAGTTACAAAAAATGAGCAAAATTTAGTCATTTTTAGTTATTGTGACTAAAATTCTTTTAGTCACCTAGCTTCATTTATTTGACGATTCTACTAGTGTGTGCTTCCTTGTGCGACAGGGCTCTCCTCAATGTTGAGGGCCCTACAGGATAAGCTTGTCATAAGAAGGACACATTGCATCTTTAACTAAAATGATAACCAGATTGACATTAGCAATGATGATTCTGACTTGTTGCTCTTTAGGAATGGGCCACTTGCTCTTACTAGTTCTCTACCTCCATCATTGTAGGAAGTTTGCGATCAAGTTCAATATCCCGATTTTAGGAGTCTAATGGTTGGAAATCATAGTAAAATTAGAATTTAATAAGTTTTAGACTTAGCATTTTAAAGCATTTTTTGGGGTCATTAACTTTAGACTATCTTCTCTTTTGCAGGGGTGGTTGCATGCCAAATTTTTTTGGTGTAAAATATCAAAATTATTAGATTTTGTTACCTGTCTATGAATAAAAATTATTGGAGTGTGAGTTTGATATTTTTTGAAGATGTAAATAGTCAATCTTGGTAAAGAAAAAATCGTCGATAATATTAGTCCAAAACAACAAAACGAAGAGACACTTGATAGATTGTGGGCTGATTGAAAAGAAAGGTGATGGGAATAAAGTTATTGTCCTGCACAATTGCAAGGGCTTAAAGACGGTGATCTAATTTTAATTACAATGTACTGAGAAACATTGTAGGAAGCATGGTCACGCTTGAAGGCAATGATTATCAATGGTAAGTTGTTCATTATATGTATTTATATTGATTGAATTTGTAAATGTTTATATCATTTTAACATTATATATATATATATATATATAATCACTTGATCATGATCATGGTTTATTTGTGTCTATCATTATTATAAAGGTGGCACCCTAGGGCACATGATATGGATTTATCACGCCCAAGAATGTGGTTTTGCAAGTGGACGAACATGGAGCTATGAATATTGAAGATAAAGTTAATGATCCTATGGAAGAAGATGATCATGCCTAAAACACAGTTGAAGATGATAGTATAGATACATTGATCCATGACATATTTAGTGGTAGAGTTGATCATGATGATCGAGATGACTTTGATGATGTTCATGATTTACCTGTACTTGAGAAGGCATACGAGCCCTTTATGAAGGCTCCCAAACAACTCTTCTCTCTACTGTATTGTTGTTGTTGAACTTGAAGGTTATGAATGGTTTATCAAACATAGCAATCTCACGGATGTTAAGGTATGTCATATATGTCATATTTTTTCATCTATTTTAATTGTTGTTAGTTCATCACTAGTAAATAAATGATGAAATATGTACCATTAATATTCTTTATATTAACAAATTATTTTTTTGTTGTAGATTGATTGGTGAATTTTTGTTATCACCATCAAATATTTTACCTCACTTATACCGATATTTACCTGGCATTATGAAAGATATCGGAATGGAGTATCAAACAATAGATGCATATCCCAATGATCATATTATATATCATAAACAACACAAATTTGCAATAGAATGCTCAGAATGTCATATCAGTAGATATCGAACAAATCAACTAATACAAAAGGTGCTTTGCAAGGTTCTTCGTTATATTCCCATTATTCCACGTATGCAACGATTATTTAGGTGTGAAAACTTAGCGCAATTTATGGATTACCATGCACATAATAGAAGTGGACATGACATTCTTTGAATGCTTGCAGATGGTTCTGCATTTAGGGACATGGAGGAAAAATGGCCACACATTAAAGAAGAACCTCGTAATCTCAGACTTTCATTGGGAGCAGAAGGTGTCAATCCATTTGAAGAGCTAAGATCTATTTACTCGGTGTGGCCTGTTTTTGTTATCAATAATAACATTCCTCCATGGATGTCAATAAAGAGGGAGCGCATAATGTTGTCAATGATTGTTCCATGTATTTGTTTACATTAATTTTATTTAATGTAGTAGCATCTCATTTGTTTTATTTTTTGCATAATGACATATTTTTTTATTCAATAGTCATGTACATTGATTTATATATATTGCAGTAAAATGGTTATAATAATTATGTAATGTTTATGTTGATTCAACTAGGTAAGTACCAAGTTAAAGATATGAATGTATATATTGCGCTTCTTATCGACGAGTTACTAAAGTTATGGAATGGTGTCACTATGTATGACATCTCTAGACCAATAGGACAAAGACAATTTCAATTCCATGCAATACTTGTATGGACAATTCATGATGCCCCAAGGCTAACACATTTTTGTGGTATGTTATAACGTTCGACTGCACTTTAACAATATTGAATTTTATGAAGTAGATATCATGCATGTTTTTAAAATAATCTATTCATTATATATAATTATAAAAAATGACATATTTAATCCAATTATATATGATTTTGTAGGTCTTCAAACAAAGGGAAAATTTGCATGTCCAATTTGTGGTTTAAAGATGAAATCTCATTATTCAACAAGTTTAGGAAAGCAGGTGTTTGATGAGTATAAGCACTTCCTCCATAGAAATCATAAGTATCAAACTATTGAAAAACATTTTTTCAATGGGAAAGAAGAGACTACATCAAAACCATGAAGAATGACACCTTGCCTATGGAAGTTGGAATATAATAGAATTAATCGTCAAGGTTATACATCAGATCAAATTGTTTATCTATCATATATGATATGTTTTGAATTTATATTTTAATATTGTGTTGTGTTTACTCATGTTTATAATTGACAATGATTGTCATTGTTAATTTGTTTAACTTATATGCTTCATGAAGGTAAGTCAAGGCATTAATGGTCGGCTTCCATAGGAACTGAAAAGTTATCCTAGACAATTTAGTAGGTTGCCCTACTATGAGCAGCTACAAATTGTGCATTTGTTTGATACAATGCATATCGGAAAGAATATAACATAAACGCTATGGAAAATATTGGATGGAAGGCATGACAAAGAAAAAATTGTCAAAATTTGTAGTGACATTCAGGAAGCCAATCATGCAATGAAAAATGTCATTCAATTAAATAGCGATGGAGACCAAATTAATATAAGTGCCCTTCCTTGGTTATTAACAGAGCAGCAAAGCAATGCTATAAAAGAAGTCATACAAAAATTTGATTTCCCACAGGATTTGCTGCGAACATAAACAATATAATAACAAAGAAAGGTAAATTTGGGTTAGGGATGAAAACGCATGATTGACATACCTTCATTAAGGTAATTATTCTGGTATATTATATACACTTGTATAATGCATGTACTTTTCAATGTATTATGTTTACTACTTTTGGAAAAATAATGAAAAAATTATTTTATAATTGTTGCAGTACGTTCTACCTCTATCTCTCCTAGACAACTTTGACAACAATGTCAAACAAGTTATATATGATCTTGGAAAATACATGAAATAAATAGCGATATTTATTCAATTTGTTGTATACATCTTATAATTTCTATTTTTTTTACTTGCTATGTAATATACTGTATAATTTTGTTAAATCTCATTAATATATTTGCGCCTTGAATCACTTGTAGATGGATGTCATCTAAAAAAATCCATAAAGAAGATATAAATTATTGGAAGAGAAAAATTTCTCATCTAATGTGTGAAATGCAAAAGTGTCTATCTTCGACATTTTTCAATGCACAAGAACACTACCTCATACACCAAGTTGAGGAGATTGAATTGTGTGCACTTGTACACACAAGGTCAATGTGGATGGTTGAGAGACACTTGAAATTTTTGAAGGCTTTGGTTAGACAAAGAGCACATCTTGAGGGTTCTATGGTGGAGGGATATATGGTATACTAGACTATGGTGTATATTAGTGAATATCTTCCTAAGTTTGCAACAAAGATCCATGTAGATCACATTTGGGATCCCAACTCCATTAACAAATTCGAAGGGGAGTACTCGATGGGGAAAGGTAGATTGAGGAAAGTGAGAGGTAATTATAAGATGGTCATGGAGATTAATTGGAATACATTTTACATATGGTTTTTATGTATATTGTACTTATTTAATTTTTAATCTTCAATACACATCAATTATAAATTAAGGTCGTATACTGTGGTATTTAACTAATTATACGTAGTTTGTGAATTTTAATTTTTTTTATACAGTTGGTCAAGAGTGGGATGCACTACATTTGTATGTCGCAAACAATCTTGATTGGATGACGGTATGGATTGAATGATGTCAACAATCTGGTCGTGCATTAACATGGGAAGGTGTGGCTTCATTGGTTAAAAAAGCTCATCGTAATGGAGATTCCAATGTTACACAAAGGGAAATTGATTTAGCATATGGTTTAAGAGATAAATAGGTACGTATAAATATATTAATCACCCATATTATTTAATTATTTTCAATTATATTGATGTATATATATGTTGAGATTGTTTTCTTTGCATACATTTGGCCAAGAATAAATATGTTTATCAACGACGATATTGCAATAATTTTTACATGTTTGACATATTGTAGGTGAAACACCACAAGGCTATGTGGTGCAATGGTCATAAATTTTGAATCAAAATGTTGGATGACATGAAGAAAACTTGTGATTCTAGTATAACTGCAATCTTTCAGGTGACTAATGTTTCATCTAGAAGTACATTAGAAAATTGATACTATGGGATTTTAGATGATATACTTGAGTGTGACTTTAAATCCTTCATATTAATTCTGTTCGTCGTCCTATGGTACAAGCTACGATTGAATGAAAATGATCCCAAGAGAATTGTTATTGAACATGATAATGGATTTACCATGGTTAATACAAGGTCGATCGAGCGAGCTGGAAATGAGCCCTATGTTCTTCCAAGCCAATGTGAGCAGGTATTTTACTCAGAGGTTCCAAGTAAACCGGGTTGGTCATTTTTTGTTAGACATGATCCAAGAGGAAGGCCGATAAAGTATAATGTGGTGGAAGAAGAAGATACTGAAGAACTATAAAATGATGTAGATGATGATCAGGATCAACAGTTACTTGATGATGTCATTGACGAAGATGTCGAAGAGGAGGAACTAGATTATGATGATGTAGGAGTTAATGTTCATGAAGATGATATCCGTGTGGATGATGACATTATCAAAACTGATATCGATGATGATGATGATGATATGACCAATCCTTACAATGTCGAATCTGGATCAGATAATACAGACAAAGAGTTGGATGAAGAAGAAGATCAATGACATTGAAATGTATGAATTATGCGATTATATTATCTATTTGATATTAATTTCTTGGTAGAATTATATTTGACTTATGTGGTTACATAATTAATTCATGATGTTTTTAATTTTTATGCCATTACATAATTAATTTAATGATGTACTTTTTAATGTTTGAAAGGTCAAAAAATTAAAACATTTCAATAGTGATGTTAACAACCTTGAAATTAGTGTGTTTTATGTTTCATGTGATCATAAAAGATTAAAACATTTGTTGTAGAGGTGGTTGATCAGTAGTTGACGTGTAAAGGCCTTTAAAAGGAATAAAGTGATCATTGTAATGGTTGTTGATGGTTGAAGATTTAAAATACAAGCTCTTGACATTTGAAAATCTGTGTTTTTCTTCAAAATTTCTATATTTTTCCTGTTATGCAGCACTATATGGTCACATGTAGCCATATTTTGATGTGAAATCAATTCCAGGTCGTGAAGATATGTGTTAGCTTTGATTTGAATCTGATTTGAGGGCTTAAGGCGTTGATTTGAGTTAGAAAGCTTCATTTCTTTGCATACAACCCGGTTACCCTATTTTTGAGGGTTTTGTAGTCCAAACATGATATAAAGGGGCTGTTACACTTTTGTGATTATTGTAGCTTGTGTAAGAGGCCCCATGGATACTGTTGTAATTGTAGGATGCATGAATAGGGTGTAGGATGAGAAATAAAGAAGGTATAACTGCTATGCTCAAGAGTTTTGTGAAGAAAAGCATGTGAAATGAGAGGTTCAAGCCTAGGTTTCAACAAAATATGTATGGGAGATTTGATTTTATGAATTTGTATCCATGTGAAAACCTAATGGGTTGTTTCTAAACACTGAATATAAATGATACACACACACATATGTATGTATGTATGTATGTATGTATGTATGTGTATTTTTAAATGTAAATGTAAATGCAATTATTGGATGCTCTCCTAGAACAATAAATGCAACATATCATTAAAAAAATCTATATCTATGTATATAAATGTGTATTTCTAAATGCAAGTGTAAATGCAAAGAGCATATGGTTTTGTAGTGTTATAGATACAACATATCCATAAATTAATGTAATTGAAATTCTAAAGTCTTGAACACATATAATATGAAATCGATCAAACTATTAAACTACATGAGAAATAAATGAAAATAGTAAATGCATATGTATGTGTATTTATAAATGTAAGTGTAAAATAAATAAGAATAGTGAAAATTATAAAAGAATACAAGGGGAGGCTAGTGCCTTATTGGGTATATGGAGTCTAATGAATTTCTGCAAATGTGGATTTCAATAATGGCAATAATTCAAACTGTCAGACGAAAAAATTGTTTACAACTTGTGTAAACATGCAAGTGAATAATTGACAAACTCCTCTTGAGATAGAATGACAATTCTAGTTATGTGATTCTTCTTATTAATCCAAGTAACACTTCCCAATTGTTGTGATTGATTAAAAGATTTTAATCCCTACTTTAGAGAACCAAATAACCAGATCACACATATATAACAAATGTACAATGATAAACTGAGTATAAACTTGTTATATCAATTTTGTTATGTGACTTTTTCCCCAAGAGAAAATAAATTTATGAAATAATCCTTTAAAATTAAAGGGATAACAAAGGATATTATGATCTTTGATTAAAAGAGATATTAATAAAGAATATATGTAAAAACTCTCCTAAGAAGGTAAAAACATAATTATTTATTTAAATAATTAAATGCAGCCTTTGTAAAGGGTGTGATGGTTTGGAAACCACCCCTTAAGGCTTATATAAGCATTCATGTGAGACTTGGAAAGTAACACAAGAAAAAGGAGAAAAAAGAGGAAAATCAAGTGGAGCACATTGTGGGAATAAGGTTTCAAGGTTAGCAGGCTGTGAGTAGGACGGAGAAGGGGCACTCCTACAGTGGGTGTCCAACCTGGTGTACAAGTGCGTGCACTCAGGACGGTCCTGGCTAGGGCATGGTTTTGTGGCACAAGTGTTGAGCATTGTTTCAGTGGAACCAACACTCGTGTAGAGCAGCCAAGTCTGCTTTCCTCCCAGACTACTGAACCAAAGACCATTCCAGTAATAATTGGGGATTTCTTCTACACATTTCTAAAAGATAAGTATTAATGCTTGATAAATTGTCTGAGCAATAAAGTGTTTTAAATCCTTGAGTTTATTGAGCTGATCATTTATTGACAACATGATTGAATGTATTTGGATGCAAATGTTCATCAGTTTAATATATACATTTATTTTCAAAGTTTATAATTAAGCTTTAAACATTATATTTAAATTTGTGCATAAAATTTTTTAGAGTTAATATGTGGAAATAAATTTAAATCATTGTGTTTTAAATTTGGGAATTAGTCACGTTTCAATTGGTATCAGAGCCTGATGATCCTAGTAGTATTGAGATATATTAAATTAAAAAAAAACATTATAATTGTTTAAATTCAGTTGCATTTATTTTTCTACAAAAAAAAAAGACAGCTAAAACATTATAATAGTCTAAATTAATATTAAATTTGTTGCATCAATTATTTATTAAGACTCAAAGGTTATCAAAAGAAAATATATATTAAACAAATCATTTACGTAAATCCAATTTTAACCAATCTAGGGTTATCATAAGATATATATTTTCACCCCTCTAGATTAACTGGTTAAAAACTTTCACCTTCAATTACTATCCAAAATTTTCCAAGAGTTAGTTTGAAAGTAAATAAAATAAAATAAAATTCACTTCGTATAAAAATAAAACTAAAATTTTCAACTCACTAGTGTGTTGAACTAGTGCACAAATTTCTTGGGGTTACTTGTGGAAATGAATACAATTAATTTCAAAATCGTTACATAAGCAAAGCGTAGTAGATCTCTGAGATAATGTTATATACATTGTTTTCATAACTACCTCCAATAGGGCAGAATTTTTGGGACGAATCTTGTTCACAATGTATTTGAAAATCAATCCCATAAAAAAAAAACTAATACTGTAAGTAAATAAAAAATGGAAAAATATAATAAACTGTGCAGGCCAATCTGATCAATACCAAAACTATAAATGAAATTCAACGTTTTATTCTGGTTATATGAAGAAAATCTACAATTTGATAAGTTGAGTTTGTGCTGATTATATATTTTGGTTTATTTGTTGACTGCACCATTGCTGGAATCAACTGCATCCATTTTAATTAAATAACTCTTATTCCTAGCTGTGAATTTAAAATCACATGTTCCTTAATTTGCGGCTTCAGACTATGATTTATTATTCATAACCACTGCATACATAATCTGCACAAATAATGACCATCACTAATGCATAATTTTGTTAGTGACGCTAGGAAATTTTTGGAGTAAATTAAAAAAAAGAAAGGATGAATATCATAAACTAGGGATATCACGTGTTTGATGAAAATATCTGCTCTATTTCCGGTGCCCATTGGAATGAAGCCATTGTTAAGCAATGTAGAATAGAAGCGATATTAGGAGACTGAGTAATTTGACAGACAAAGTGTGAGATTGTGTGCTATTTATCGCTCTCATTCTATTAAAGATTCTGAGATCAATTTGTTAGTGCCATTGGCCCTCACTTGTATTATCCTTGTTGCTGGTTGGATTATCATTGATCCCACTTACAAACCGCTGGCCATAAATCTGAAGGCGTGACTGTTCAAAAAAAAGAGACTCATAATTGGAGTTGACTCCTTGTTCCCACTCAAATTATTTTCTTGCCCATAATGCATACGAGATAAGTGACATATGTACAATGAAAATTCTTAATCAACAAGGGTTGTTTGAGATGAACATAGGTACCTTAGAGTGAAGGCTATTACCAGGGAAGAGATAAAATATGCAAAAGTCAGTAGCAACAAAGGATTATATCTAAATAACTGAGGAGATTTGAAATCACTTTTGAAGTGGATCCCAATGGCATTTTGATTGTAAGAGCAATAAGCACTAATTTTTTTTTATTTGACTATGAAAGCTAAATTGAAGTAATCTTGACAAAATTCTATTATAGTGTGCCTTGTCTACATGGTCAATCGTTGCACAGAATGGTGGCCTATGGTACATTGATAGGAGCGTCTACTAAATGTGACAAAATATTATGTTGAATCTCCATACTCTTATTATTGGATCTTTGGCCTATGTGCAATTCCTCCAGCGTTTGCTACTAATTGTTATGGTGCCATATCTAATCGTGGTGCCTTTAGATGATTCACTAATATGCTGATTGTGTAAAAACTTAATTGCCAAATTTCAATATTATTTCTTCATCTTTGCACAAACAGACATGATACGTTGAAGGCGTGACTTTTAGACTATTCTTTTCATCCATGTCTGCAAAATATTCTCTAACAAATCAGCTAAGGAACCTCCATACATTCATGCAAAAAAAAAAAAAAATCCACAATACACCAAGGAACTTCCATACACAGAGATCTCTCTCATAAATTAGCTAAGATCTCAATCCACCAATGCAAGGAGATCTTCCAACAACCATATATTAGGAAATTTAGGAGCACTAAGACGAGATTAGGAATTTCCTTAGAAGCTCTTTCGATATTGCTAGATACCACAATTGCCATTTCGATGTATTCATAACATCCATGTGATAACTATGAGAACATCTTTGGTTCTTCACTAAAATAAAGGAAAATATGTTCTTTTTAAAATTTAAACTAATTTATCATGCTGACTAGATTCACTTTTAATAGTGATCCTTTTAACTCATAATATTCAAAACTCAAGTTCCAAGAAACATCTATCATACTAAGTTTAAGCATCTAATGAACCATGCACCCAATGAAGGGATTCTCCATGCAAACTATATACAACTATTAGTGAAACAATATGGTTCTCCTATGTGAATTTGAGTAACTATTTCAAATGGTTCTCAAATAGATAGATAGTACCAATAGGGGAACATTGTGAAGAAAATAAATAATAAAAAAAATGCAAATAGTTCAATTTTGAATTTCTTATTGGGAATTAGTTTCATTTCAAATTTAAACAATAGAGAAGCATCATAATGGAGAAAATCAAATAACTGCATAAATTTAACAAACAACTGATACCAAAATCTTAATCCGCAACTTAGATATCTTCATTTACTCCATCAAAATACATGCATCTGAGTCTTTGTATATCAAAATTCATTATCTGCTACAAATGACCTATATGCCATCTGTCTGGTGTCTATATCTTGGCTCTCTTCAACACTTAGTTCTCTAGGAGGGTAGCTATAATCTTGAGTTTTTAGTTCTCTAGGAGGGCTAAACAAAAATATGAAATTATAGAATAGAACCTTGTAATCGCATTTGATGCAAATTCAAATACTAGTCGTCGATTCTTCACTTTGGTCAGATGATCGAACGACTTCCTTCAAAACAAACTGACACGATCTCCATCATGGCAATAAGGGCCCACCATACTATGCGTTGCCAAGGAAATCCACGTGGCACTCGCCTGCGATATCGCGATCGATAAAGACCTTGCAACTTCTGATCATGCGATGGCGGGCAATCATGGATCTCAACCATCGGTAATCTTGTTCGTTCAACATAGTCACCAGCTTGTTATTAACCATCAAGCACCTTTCCTACCGAGATTATAACATCTCCGTTGATTTGAAACACGTGCATCTCATAAATGCTTTAGTAACCCGCTACATAATGTATTAAAACTAGATAAATGTATCAAAGTATTTCTATCATATATTCGGCTTCATTAAATGAGACACGTGTCGATCTCCCGTGATATTGCGATCAACCAAAACAGTGTGGTGGGGTCATCATGAGATGGTGGGGAACGACTGAGATCAAATGATAATTGATTTACGGTCACATAAACTTGTCCCTCTACAAAATATAAAACATTTATTAAAAGAACGAGGGGACATCACTAGGCCGATGATAAACAATGACATAAGTTGTTTTTTAAACAAGGGAGCATGAGACCATCCAAGACTTAGGAAATAATAAAGTCAGTGAAGGAAATAAAATGATAAATCAAAAGGGGCCCAGCCTAGATGAAGTGATGGGGCTTAAGTTGTTTTAAAACCCTCCCCAAAAAGTAATGACCCAAAAGATCCCACCCAAGGCGTAAGATAAACACTAGGGTTTTACATGAAGACAAAGGTAAAACCCCAACCTTAGGATTTTTCCAAACACCATAGATGACCAGAGACATAAGGCAAGATAAAAATGGAACACAAAGAGAAATTTTTTGAAGTTCCATCACAAGGAAATGTCTCCTCCCTTCTTGGTAGTGATAACCTCCTCCACACACAACCCTTAAAAATTATGAATAGAGGAATATAATCTTTGAAGAACTCAAAGTTGATTCTCTCCTACCTGATGCTTTTAGTCATTTTATCCTTACAAACATTTATAGTGATTACTAGATGCACATAGACCAATTATTTATAATAGAAGAATTTGATCATACTTTTCCAGTGATGGCATTATGAGAAAACCTTAGGTTAAATGAATAATTCCTAACTAAGTTCTTTAAATCATGTCCAACCGTATAAGAGAAGACCGCTACTATGTGTACCTTGATACCATGGAGAAAGTCTCTTTGGGCTCTTTCATCAATCATCCTACCTAAAAACATACCAAAAGTCTCCTAGCAATTAGACATAGGAAGATTTAAGATGACTTAAAATTTTTATTGCCAAAGTATAAACTTATGATGACTTAACCAGGCCTAGTACACACTCCCTCCCCATTAACCACTTAGACATATGGAAATTAAATGTAAATTTGCTGCTATTGTTAGTCATTTAGGTGTCCAATAAACCACTTGGTGGTGTTTCCCTTCAAGTTTATTTGTAACTTGAATGAAGACAAAAAGTCCTTTGATTACAATTAGAGAATACATTTGAGGCCTTAGTTGTGTAACTGGTGGACCATAGTCACATTTAACACTTAAAGTTTGGGAGTTAAAACGTTAAGTAGATTTGATTTGTGATGGACACATTTGGACGGTAGTAACAATAACTTGGAATCTATCAAGACTTGATTACCTTATAACCTGTAAAATTCTAGCGATGAAATGATAGATTAATCATAATGTCACCTTGGGATCACATCACCATGAAAGAACTTCATCCAACATCCTTATGAGTGCAGGTACCACAAATAGGTATTTGTTAGATTTGTCTTCCTCGAGCGAGGGAAATTTAGGAAGAGAAGAGGAAAGCGAGACATGTAGTATGTCTAAAAGAGGGAGATCAACTAGAGGTCAAAATATTAGAAGAAAATTTTGTAAACACATGGAATTTTTTCTTCTTTGAAGGGGTCATGTTCTTATGATGATGAGAGCATAGACGATGTCGAGGTGCCCTTGAGGTACAAACATCTACAGAAACAATGGGTACCCAAGGAACTTCCTCTCCCTTTCCTTCTCTCCCTCTCC
>VDFB02353621.1:0-16292 GCA_007258455.2 Sequoia sempervirens
TAACATAATACTATTTTTTAATTAAATGTGTATTTGAACTAACAATAAGATATCAAATAAATTTATTTGTGTACTAATATTCATTTATTCTTAAAATATTTCTTAAAGAAATACTTATTTTGACATTAATTATAGTTGTGATATATATAAAACTAATAGCACTTATTCAAAATATATTGAAATTGTTCAATAAAGAACTATTTGAGCCTTTTTTAATTTCAAAGAATATTAAAGGTTCTTTTGAAGGCTAACCAATTTGGGAAGACTCGCCAATAGTCATACCTTTAGTAAAACCAAGGGCATTATTATGCATTGTGGTGATTATGGGGCTACTTCTCATGTTTGTAGTGCATTAGAGCACTTCCCAAATTCTAATACAAATACAAATACCAAATTACACTATTCATTTGGTGTCACACATACTCTAGTAGTGACACAAAACACTTTGCATAAAGAAAAACACTTCTATGATAAGAATACCTCCACTAAACATCTTATAGTTTATACCATGGATTCTCCATGGTCTAGTACACCTCTAGGAAAAAAAATGAATTCTAATTTACATAGCATCTCACAACATCATCCTAAATGTCACTGTTACCAATTTTTCGCCACATCTCAATTGGTGGAGCTAATTAAATACTATTATATTTGAAAGTGAAAACACAATTATTTCTGCATATGGTTAAGTAAATGTCACTATTACCAATTTTTTGCCACATCTCAATTGGTGGAGCTGATTAAATACTATTATATTTGAAAGTGAAAACACAATTATTTTTGCATATGGTTAAGTGTTGTTTGCACTACATTTATCAAGTATCAAGTGACAATTATGCAAGTGTTTTGAAAAATTGAGTTTCAGAAGTATTGCTTGAATTATTTACAAATAAAATGAGGTATAGAACTGAGTATACAAATGATTAAGCAACATAGTGCTTTCATTTATTTCATGAATAGATTCACATTATATGTTTTCGTTTGATTGCAAGAATACAAATGATAATACAACTTTGCACTTTAATGTTTTCTTTCAGAATGGAAATGAAAGAACGAAATTAAATATCCACACAAGTCGTGGTTTTATCCGTTTCCATTCATGACAAGAAAGGAAATATACAACTGAAAGTGAAAAGCAGATAACATGGGACATATTTGTCATTGCTTGAGTTGGTCTTTGGTTGTTGCCTCATAGTTTTCTCCATCTTGCTTCCGCTCCTGAGTGTACCTGCAAAAGATTAAGAAGGGCATCAATTAAGAGCTCAGGATATGAACTATGCTACATGCCATACTAACAAAGATATATTTCAATCCTTGCAATGCAAAGAATCAACTAAAGAGAAGAACAGAACATGAATCAAAAAGAGAGAACATCATCATCACATATTGCTTTTATGCTAACATTGTTTGTTTCCTTGTGCAGGTATAGGAAAAGTCATGTAGCTGATTATCTTTTGAAGATGAAACATGTGGGGAAAAGTCAGCTTCCACAAGGGTAGAGCTTGGCATGCTACCCTTTTGGTATTACAGATGGGGCTAAATGAAGGAATGCAATCATCATGTTCATCTGAACTATACAACTGAAAGAGTAAAGCGGAGTTCATTCATCAAAGCCATTAAGTTGACTGTTCACTCTTAACAATCAAGTAATATGCTTTTCTGAAAGCTACAAGTGGACAGTAGAGTTAATGAGTTCAATCAATTCAACTAAAATGCATCATTTTCATGATTGAAAATCTAAAATATTGTTACACTATTGCTTTTGCTGCCATAGTATTGTTTTGCTACTTTAAGTCTGATCACATTAAATATTGTTTCATATTTTTCTGTTAAGGAGCAGCAATGTTATGTCTCATAAACAATGATAGTGAACAGGCATACATAATGCCTTATCAATTAAGCACTAATGAGCAATTAAAACATGGAAGTATTTGCAGAGTTTCAGTTTGCTTTATCTCATAAGTGCTCAAGATGGAATGCCTATTGTTTTATGGAGGATACAAGTTGTAATATGAAGATAACAAGCATCAAAGAGTAGTTTTCATAATGGAACATAAAAATGCATGCAGAGTGCCAGGTGGAAGAGCATACATTTAAAGGACAGTAAAGCATGGAGGAAGCTTCAATTTTTTCAACCCTCGGGTATTTCATTGTGTTGTATTAAGTGGAGTAAATAGTACAAGGGATTTATTATTGTTTGATATGTATTGCAAATGGAGTTGTGCATCTGTTTTCACCATTCAAGGTATGCCTTCAAAGTATCATTGTATGAGATTGAAACAAATGGACATGAACATGTTTGATAAGAATTTGAGTATGAAAAGGCATTTCCAGATTAAACAAAGATTTTAAAAGATTTGAGTGAAGGCATAATGGATTGAGTAAGCAAACATCTAAGGGTGCCAGTCAAAGAAATTTATGTGTGTAGGATGGTGTCATTTAAGAGAAATGTGCTCCATATACTAAAGCTTTTCATTAATGCATAAACAGTATGGGAATTCATCTAGAGTTATCATATATTTTAAGTCTCTACAAGTAAAAGCTACAAGAAGTGTGAAGAATCAATATACAGATGTCAAGCTACAACCCATGAGGACTTAAGTCTAGGATTAATGCACAGAAATCAAGAGTTTTTGTCCTCTTGAAAAATGGGTTATCCATGTTTGGTTATCAACTTATAGCCAAAGGTGGTATTCATTTAAAATTAGTTATAACCCACAAGTACAATGTTTTATCCAGTATGTCAGTGCTAGGGTTTTAGCCCTGTGATCAAATGGTGGTAGTCAAATACCCTCGAGCTAGGGTTTCAATCAAAGGAAAATGTAGTAGACTGGAAATATGGATGGAGTAGCCATTCTTACACAGAGAGCGGGAAATGGTAAATTTCGTTCAAGTTTCAGAGATACCCACATTGTGTTTTTGGACTAAATATAGTTATGTTTGAAATATAAGATGCCATGAAAGAATTTCAGCTCAAAATGCAGTCTTCTTCCAAAACACCATTTACCCATGTAAGGGGTTTTACACAGAAATCAGAAATGAAAATGAGATGCCATGATGGGTCGAGCTCTAATCACAAATTGACAATTTTTCTCAAAAAATACTGAGTACCCATGTTGGGATTTTTGCATTAAGTACATAAATAAGCGAATATATTTCAGAATAAAGTGAACCCACATGGGGTTTCATTAAAATGCAGGACTTGTACAATGAATTTACAAAAGAAAATGAAATTCCTTTCATGGGTCAAGCCCAAAAAAGTCCCAAAATGTCTGGTTTTGTTTACAAAAGAGTAATCGTTCGTTTCAAAGACAAACTTTGAAAGTTGTTTTTTTCAACAAAAAGAACAAAGTAGAAATACAATGGAATGATGGAGTACTCATTCTTGCACAGAAACAAGATTTTGGAAGCTTTTGATAGGAAATACATAAATAGATGAATTTCTTGTAGAATAAAGAATACCCACATGCCATTTTTTATTCAAAATGCAATTTCTTCATTGTTTTCAGTTTACCCATATGAGGGCTTTTGTCAGGAATATAATAAATCCAATGATGCTATTATGGTTCAGTCCTAGAAGTGCCTCAAAAACACCATAATCAAATATATATGGCGCCACCTGCACAATGGGTCTGCTTTGTTTCAAAGAGAAAATAACAATCAATCTCTTCATAGAAGCTATTTTGAAGCTTTGTTTGATATAGAAAAGCAATAAGTGAACACAAAGATAAATCTTACCATTCGTGTTGTAGAAGACCAAGTAAAATGGCGTGACCAGACTCTCTTGGAGAGCCTCCAGATGCAAAGGTCGAGCTCTTACAATAGTGGCCAAGAACACAGAAACAAGAAGCAAGAACATAGAGCGATATATCATTAGAAAATTATATCACTGCCATGGCCTATGAGGCCATATTCTCCTCAAAAAACCCAAGGAATGAAGAGAAAACAACCAACAATACTTACCCTGAGTTATGGAGGCCAAGCATGAAAATGATGGACAGAATGAAAGCTCAGTTGGAGGCTTGAATGGAGGTTTCCAGTTGAAACCCTAAGCTCTCATGGAGGCAGTGCTCTTCATAGCAGAAGGAAAGTTTTTCAAGTCCAAATGATGCAAAAAAATGGAAGGAGTGGTAGTTTTGTCTTAGGGTTTCTCAAAGACCTAAGTCGGCCAAGGGAATTTTTCCCTTAAGTTTTTTAAAAAATCAATGCCAAGTTAATACTATGGGGGTCGATTCCTTTATGCCATGATTTAGCGGTGGACAATGCCTTACGCTTATTTTTCCTGAAAATATCAAAGCCTAATCAAAACATATGGTGGTGTATTGCGTAGGTCCTTTTTTTGCATTTATGCCTAAGGCATTTTATTTTGAGCACATGCCTTGGTGATTATTTTTCCTTGGATTTTATTTTCTCTTTATGATTTTATAGAAATCAATTGTAAATGAATGTGCCTTGGCTTTGTTTTTCATTGATTTTAAAGAAATCAATTAGGATATTGATGAGAAGAGATATGCCTTGTATTTTTTATGATTTTTTAAGAGAATCAATATTGTAATTGGAGAAATAAGGTTGTGATTTCTTGCAAAAGATTTCAAAATCTTTGGTTGCAAAAAATTAATCAAATTGAGGAGATTTAGAATCTGCAAGCTATGTAAAGCAAGAATAAAACAAGTTATTTTAATTCTTTGCTATTTTTAGCAGATTTAGGAAAGATCTTTCTTTGGTCGGAATTGAACTTCTTGATGGAGAGATAAGGTGTTTTTTTTCACTTTAAAAGAATATTTGGCCATTTTTGAGAAGCTTTTTAGTGTGTACATGAAAAAGTGTGATTTTTTCCGCTTTTGTGTAGACTTTTCAGGCAGTTTTTAAGACCTTTCCTTGAGCTTTCTTCTTGAGCTCGGATTAGGGTTTTGGAGATATATCTTGTGAAAAACTTAGTGTTTTTCTAGTTCAAATTTTAGTTTATTGATCATAGACATTTTTGACTTGTAAACTTCCTTTGTACTTAGTTTCAAATTTTGGTAAACTCCTTCAGTTGAATAAAACAACACTCCTATTTCTCAATTTGGTGCCTTTTGTAGTTTTAGTTTGATGTTGTATTGTGATTTCTGCCTGCAGAATCCCTATTATGTCCTAGAGTTGCAATTTTAGTGCAGAAAGTTCATTAAATACAGGTTGCATGTTGTGTTTAAACTCAAATATTCATGCAAATTTTTTATGTGTTAATTGTTCATGAGAGGTTGTGAGCTATTTTTTTTTCTAAAAGCTGTTTGTGAAAAAAACTAGAGTCATCATTGAGTTATTATCAAGTCCTAAAAATCATTTTATTCCATAGATTTTAATTTCAGTTGTCCTTCTAACTCTTTCCTTCAAAAATTACTTAGAATAGGATCCATTATTTGGAGAACCAGCTCACTCTGGAGATTCTCTTTTCACAGAAGACCACCCACATCTGAAAAGAGTTTCCATGTTTCAACAGATAGTATGATTTTGCAAATCTAACAAAGGGTGCATATTTGATTGACAACAGTCACTATATAGACATTAGCAAGTAGGTCAACATGAAAACTAAGATGGCTCAAAATATACCAAATTATTTTCTAGCTCATTAGCCTAACATGCTCTAGTAGTTAGTTCAAACCAACATTTTTTTGGTGATGAAATTACTCCACTTTTATAGGAGATGGTTTAGCTTCCTAGTGACTTTTTCCTCCATAACCTATATATATATCAGCTTGTAAGTAAAGGAATTTTTTCAAGAACTCAACTAGGTAGATTATAGAAGACAACAACAATACACCTTTATCAATAGTATGTACTGTGTAAAATAGATAATTTTAAAAAATTAACATTTACTATTTGATTCTATATATCTCTTGTACTTTCTCTATTCTATCCCATAAGCATTCTTATACACAAAACTTTATCTAGATACTCATCTATAGAATTACACACTAGGATTCAACCCTAGGCCCTAGATTAGTGGTATAAAAACACTTTTTCTTTATATTGCATGTCATTTCAAATAAAATTAGAGTACATAATCCTTGATATTAACTTACAAGATCCATTATACTACTCTCTTACATATTTAAATATGGCCAAATCCACACAAGAAGAGATACATGTGATGATCAAGATAAAAAATTAAAGAACTACTCATGAATTAGTAGAAATTACTATTGGATTAATTTGTTAAGTTCCTCAAATGGGTGGTTCTATTGACCTCATCATCAAGTAGAAAATTTTACATTTGAGGACTCTCCTTAGGTATTAATTAAACATAAATGCGGGTCTATGTTTAAGATAAGATTAATATTGATTTTTTTATAACTACTTAGATCAATTAGTTTCTTACTTTTCAATGAAGTAGCTTCTATAATGAAGATAATATTAAGGTTATTCTAATGAATATTTCTCAAAATAGGTGAACCTTATGCACTTTAGGAGAAGTAATAGATAGGGTACAAATATAAACTACCCTATGAGAAATCGTATGCACTTTAGGAGAAGTAATAGATAGTGATTCAACAGAGAAGGAAAGGACCTCGATCCCCTCTTAAAATGGTCAAGGAAGGACTATTAAGGAAGGTTCATGAATATTATAGTATTTTTGTGTTGGTTAGTTGGGCGTTTACAAAAATGTTATTATTTTATTTTAGTTTTTGTAATGTCCCCTTCTCATCAGTAATCTGTTATGACACTCATCAGCCTATTCCGGAAGCCTATAGGTGTGAGGTAAATTAGGGTTTCTGGATTCGGAGGTTCTTTCATGTCTCCCCGTGTGATTCATGTTATCATACTGTTATGTTGTCAGAATGACAATTGAACCTTGCTTCGAGGATGCTACCTCCTAGCCTTTAACCAATTTCGCGTTTGAAATACAACACCTAGTTGGAATTTTTTGCTTCTCATCCAGACTATCAGATTGTGCTCAATAGAAGAAGTTTTGATGATAATTCCAGTTTTTGAGTTGCTGATTCATACACAGCTAAAAGTGAAATTTTGAATGCAACTCCTAGAATAAATTTATTATGATTATGGGTATTTTTGCTGAGTGTTTGCTAAGCCAAGGCGCCCCTTCTTGCAAATTTTAAGATTTAAATTTGAAGTTTCTTATTTTTAATGCCAAAATCGCCCTTGAAGAGGGTCGTACCATTCATGGAAGCTTTGGAATTTATGCCAGAAATAAAGGTGCAGTTTGGTTGTTGTTTGATGATCAGAATATGTTCGCCTACCTTCTAAGAAGACACAGCAAAAGACAACATTTGATTTGGAGGTGAATTAAGTGAGTTATGAACTTTTCATTGATTTTCATAGTTGTTGATTGACATTTCCAGTTTACTATTTTCTGTATCAGACCTTTGAAGTTCTAATTTTTCACTCATTATCAATATTTAGAGATAAATATTTGTATGAGATCATCTATTACTCATGTGTTTGAAGACTATTTGTAATTCATATGTAATTTGCAGCTCATTTCTTATTTGTAAAGACTGTAAACAGTAGTATTGTTTCAGTTCTAATTGCTGCAATTAATTCTTCTTCTTCTCACATAAGTACCCCTAGATGGTTTACTGCCAGTGTGGATAATTTGATTGTAACACTCTTATACCCACTTTTATAGTGGTGAATCCCCACAATTCTGTGGATGCCCGCCGCAGCGGATGAATTATTTGTAATAGGTTCATGGCTGGTTATCCGCCTATTAATTTCTAGCTTTCAATTAAACACTCTGTCATATCTTAGCACCTCGCCCTCAGTGGGATCTTGAGTGCACATTCTTGATGTTGAGTAGTTTATGTCAAGTACTTTCCTTTAGCTCCTCCGCCATATGACAACACCTATCCAAGTTGGGTGATCCCATAATAGTGGTTTACAATTTTTGGCCAAACTAGACACTGAAATTATTATTTTCAACTAAATCTTCACATTCGGGCACCTATAGCGGCTAAACTATGAGGAATTTGAAGATGGTGAAAACTAGAGTCTCATCAAATTTTTTCTGTAGATTCTAAAAAAAAAAATTCAAAATTTTTGGAATCAAATTTCACTTCTTTTTCCATCTCCCACGAAAATTAATTTTTTTCAGAAAACAACATTTTTAAAAAGTGACGCACATCGTATAACGCATAACTTTTTTTCCATGAAGGATAAAATTATAATTCTTTCAAATTTAGATTTGTAACTTTGATATCTAGTGCTTCCACTTTGTTAGATAGTGTTTTATTGAATTATTTTCCCGTAATCAAGTTTCAAAGTCAAATGAATTATAATTTAGACCTTTCTTGGCAATAGTGTATAATAAGTAACTTTTTGTATATGTCAAAATTTAATTTAGAATTTTTGATGGATCAGGACTTCAATATCTGGTGCACTCATATTTTTTCAATTTTTTTGATAATCTTCTATTTTTCCACATATGAAGAACCAATAAATTCATTTCGTTGAAAACCTATATTTAATAAACTTAAAAACAAATACATAACAAAACCAAAACATATTAAAATTATATTCATTGGATAGCTTGTTCTGAGTAATACCATAATCATTTCAAATAAATTTTAAATGAATTCATTTGATTCCCCAAAAGCTAAATCAAAAGTGATTTTTATCAGCATTTTGATAGGTGTAAAGGAGACGCATTTATAGGTATGGTTTAAAACTGGCGAGGTTCTATCCAAGGGGGTTTGATCTAAGGTGATTTGATCAAACCCTCTTCAATTGGAATCCTTAAAATGGAACTTTTTAAGGCTTAAATCATTATATTTTCTAAAAATATGTGATTTCAACTAAAATTCGTTCCTCTCAAGAATTGTAAACCACTATTATGACAGAACCTCCTTCATTGGGATTGAGTGTGCATTCTTGGTGTGAGTTCTTTCAAGTTTGGTTTTCTATTTGGAGCTAACGCTAATCAAGTTGGTTAAGTGCTAGTTATGTTGTGATAATTTATCAAAAAAATTGGTTAGCATATTGCAGTGGTATCAGAGCATAAGACCCTACCATCCTGTGGCAATTTTGTAGTTGGTTGTCTGATGAGTGACAAAGACATTAGGCCAGAACTCAGCATCAGTTTCCACCTGTTCCAGAAGCAGAGACCTTTTTAGAAGTCTTAAGAGATCTTGGAAAAATAGTGGAAGGTTCAGAAAAGTCAGTGGAAGAAGTTGAACAAACAATTGAAATAATGTCAGACGTTGTAAGGCAAGCTAATGATGAGAGGGACAGAGTTGAGAAGAAGTTTGATGGGATGATAGACATGATGTCCTGATCATTGTCCAAATTGGACCAGCAAGCAGCTCAAAATATCATTTAGCCCCAAAATAACTCAACTGGAGAAAGCAGTGGAGTTAATGGGAATAACAATAGTGGCGGTCCTGAGGTGAATACAAGAGACAGAATTGTGGATCAGCATGCTGCAATTCCTAGTGGGTCATCCTCTAGACCCCTTTTTCCCGTCTTCACACCAAGGGAAGAGCAACAACAGGTTGAAGCTGCACCAACTTTTGCTGATGATGCACGTCAAGCTTACATGGAATATGTTTCCTTACCTCTTGACTTGAGAGGTACTTAGACCTTTGATCAATACATGAATCAAAGGAGTCAGATAAATGAAGGAAGGAATGAGCAACGTCCTCCTATGACACCTAGAAATGATTTCTACCAAGCATTGGGAAAGATTACTATGGAGCATTTTGATGGTAGTATTAAGTGTATAGCCAGATCATGGGTGCATAAGTTAGATAACTATCTATCTCTCAGACCCATGCCAGAAGAAGATGCTATCAAATTTGCTACTTTGCATTTGGATGGGATAGCTCATGAATGGTGGACTCATGGTTTGGTCACTCTTGGCCATAACCTCATTCGCACATATGGTGAGTTTACCAATAAGTTGATTGAAAGATTTGATACCAAAGATCCAGAATTGAGATTCAGAGAATTGGCACAATTGAAACAGCAAGGATCTTTAGAAAACTATGTGGCTGATTTTCAGAGGTTGTCAGTGATGGTGCCAAACATTACTGAAAGAAGACTTGTGGTTCTTTTTGTTGAAGGTTTAATGGAGCCTTTGAAGGGTTGGGTCAAAGCTTTTTATCCACCAACGTTAGATGAAGCTATCAAGAAAGCTAGGAGCATGGAGTTGGCAGCCCCAAGGCCTAAGTTTCACTCAAAACCATTCAGCCATAAGAAAGATAAAAAACATTCTTCAAATCTGCCCAAGAAGTTTCCACCAAGGTTGTCAGAAGAGCTCAAAGAACAGCTTAGAAAAGATGGAGTTTGCTACACTTGTCATGAGCCTTGGGTTAAGGGTCACCGTTGCTATGGAAGAGGCAAAGCAAACCTAATGGAGGGCTATTCTGATTTTGAATCAGAATCTGATTCATCTGATCAGAAATACGAATCAGCAGGTAGTGAAGGTGAAGAAGCTCCAGAAGAGAAGTCCGATGAGGTGGGAGATGGTAGTGCTTTTTCACAACTATCAAGTTTTCAAAAAAATGAATCCTTTCGGGTTCATGGAGTTGTGAATTCACAAAGGATAGTTGCTCTAATTGACACTGGAGCAAATCACAATTTTATTGATGAAGGTTTAGTTGCTAAAAAGGGTTTGAAGACTAAGGAATTTGATGGCTTCAAGGTAATGGTTGCAGATGGTTTTACTATGTCTTACACGAGGAAGATTCCTAACCTCTCTATGCAATTGGGGAATTATGAGATTAAAGATGATTTTTATGTGGTGGGAATTGGAGACACTGATGTTGCACTAGGCATACAATGGCTGTGATCTCTTGGTGAGATCACTTTGAATTTGCAAACTATGGAGCTTAAATTTTAGTCTAATGGAAGGAAGGTTGTTCTAAGAGGGATGTCAAATGGGGGCCCTCGAATTGTTTCTTTGAAGAGGATGGAAAGGTTGTTCCGTCATGATCAGGTTGAATGGGCTGCTGAATGTTTGGTTCTACCAGTTGATCCAATGGAGGAGAAAAGGCAATATCACCCTGATATTCAAGCCTTACTTTTAAAGAAGAGCAAAGTCTTTGGAAGCCTACCTCCTAGAAGACCTCCTGAAAGAGGTTCTGAGCATGTAATTGAGTTAGAAGAGGGAGCAAAGCGTGTCATGACTACACCTTACTGATATCCAAAGAAGCAGAAAGATGAGATTGAAAAATCCATCAAGGAGCTTTTGGAGAGTGGTTTCATTAGACCAAGCAAGAGTCCTTTTGCTTCTACAGTGGTGTTGGTCAAAAAGAAAGATGGCACAATGCGTATGTGTGTTGACTACCGCACATTCAATCAGAAGACCATCAAGAATAGTTATCCAATCCCTAGGATTGATGAGCTTATTGATGAGCTCCATGGGGCGATGTTCTTCTCAAAGATTGATTTTCGTTCAGGCTATCATCAAATCAGAATGAGGGAGGCAGATATAGAGAAGACAGCGTTTAGATGCCATTTTGGGCATTTTGAATTTCTTGTCATGCCTTTTGGTTTGACAAATGCTCCAGCTACATTCCAATCTTGTATGAACAAGATTTTTAAATAGCAGTTGAGGAAGTTTGTGCTCATCTTCTTCGACAACATTCTCATTTTTAGTAAGTCATGGGAAGAGCACCTTAAGCATTTGGAAGAAGTGCTTAGTATTTTAGAGCTGGAATGTTTGTTTGCCAAAGAATCAAAGTGTGAGTTCTGGATGACAGAACTCTTATATCTTGGCCACATTATCAGTTCAAAGGGTGTGAAAGTTGATCCTGAAAAGATAAGAGCCATTCTTGATTGGCCAAATCCAAAGAATATTTCTCATTTGAGAGGATTTTTAGGGTTATGTGGATTCTATAGAAGATTTGTGAAAGGATATTCTCATCAAGCAGCACCTCTCACAGATCTTACAAAGAAAGGAGATTTTCTTTGGACTAAGAAGGCACAAGAAGTTTTTGATAAGTTTAAGCAAATTATGAGTACATGTCCAGTGTTGGCTCTTCCGGATTTTACAAAATCATTTGAATTACAGTGTGATGCTTCAGGTGAAGGTGTTGGAGCTATTCTAATGCAAGACAAACATCCTATTGTCATCGAGAGCCAAAAGTTGAGAGGAGTAGAAAAAACTTACTCCATTTATGACAAAGAGATGCTTGCCATCATGCATGCTTTGTCTAAATTCCGTCAATACTTGGTGGGAAGTAAATTTGTTGTTAAGACTGACCACAATAGTCTTAAACATTTTATGCGCCAAAAGGATTTAAATGAAAGGAAGCAGAAGTGGGTAAGTAAGCTCTAGGCATATGACTTTGACATTGAGTATGTCAAAGGAAAAAATAACATAGTGGTTGATGCTCTTTCAAGAAGGCCTCATTTGCAGTCACTTTGTGAGTTATCAGCAAATTGGAAGGAGTTAATTGCTGCTGATTATGTTAAAAATTAGTTTGCAACCAGCTTGCTAGAAGTTCATTTGGTTGATGAAAGGTATAAAGTTGGTTATTTAAGGATAATTTACACTTTACAAAGATAGAATGCTTTTGACAGATCTAAACAAAAAAAGATTCTGATAACTTTCATGTGAGTGTTCCCCTGCTGGTCATCAAAGGAGTTTTCAGGAACTTATAAGTGTGAAAGATTCCTTGGAAGGGTTGAAGAAGAGTCATGAGCACATTAGAGTGTCTGATTTGTCAAAAAATAAAAGTGACACTCTTATCGACTGGTCTGTACTGTACCCATTCGAATCAAAAATGGGAAAGTATTGCCATGGATTTCATCATGGGGTTGCCCAAGGTGCAAGGACGTGATTGTATTTTTGTTGTGGTTGATAGACTAACAAAATTTTCTCATTTCTTTGTTGTCACCACTTCATTTAAAGCAACTCAAGTGGATGAGTTGTTTTTTAGAGAGGTCTTTTGTTTGCACGGATTGCCTAAAACTATTGTAAGTGATAGGGGCAGCAAGTTCCTAAGTGTTTTTTGGCAAGAAATCTTCAGATTGAGTGGGGTAGTGCTTACTCCAAGCACTAGTTATCACCCACAAATAGATGGGCAATCAGAAATTGTCAACAAATGGTTAGAGGGCTACCTAAGAAACTATGTTTCAGGATAGCAAAGAGCTTGGATTAAATGGCTTCATTTAGGAGAGTATTGTTATAACTCTTCTTATCACATGTTAATTAACATGTCACCTTTCATGGCTCTTTATGGTTATGAAGCTACTAATTTTGTTGATTTAGTGTTTGGTGATAGTAGAGCTCCACAAGCATAGGATATGTTACAACAGAGCCAAGACATCTTGAAATCTCTCAAGGAAAATCTGCAACAAGCTCAAAATCAGCAAAAGTTATACTCTGATCAGCAGTGTGTTGAGAGGTCTTTTGAAGTTGGGGACATGGTTTACTTGAGGCTTCAACCATATAGACAATCTTCTCTCAAGAAAAGTGGTGCAGAAAAGTTGAAGCCACGTTTCTATTGTCCTTTCAAAGTCACCAAGAGGATTGGTGAAGTTGCTTATGAGTTGAACTTTAATTTGAAAAGCAAAAGTGCATAATGTATTTCAGCGTGCTTTTCAAGAAGGCACTTACAGAGTAATGTAATTGGCTACTTAGGTACTCATTGGATGAGGAAGGTCGGGTTAAATTGGTAGTTTACAGAAATTCTTGCTTGATACTAAGAAGCTGCGATATCTGAAGATGCCGCGACGGGAGATGAACAGTTACTGTTGCATCCCATCTTTTCCGGTTCGCGGGACAAACAATCCTTTCGAGGGGAGGCGGTTGTAATGTATGCACTTCTCATCGATATTACGACACTCATCAATTATTGCGGAAGCCTATAGAGTGTGAAATTAAAAATTAAAGGGTTTTGCCGCCAGTGAACAGTGAGGCGAGGGCTTCGGCGTTGCGTTGACGGCATTACCGGTTGCTGGCATTTCAAAGTTTACTATTTGCGCCAAATGCGTTAGCTAAGCACCGGCTATATATGGGATTTTATTCCGATTTTATCATTTCAGGTTGAGGCAAATTATTTTGGTCATGTCACGGAAACTTCTAAAAGCTTTTTATGATGAGATACAAGAAAGAGTTTTATGTTACTTTTTTAGCCAAAGTGAATATACTGTGAGAGGTGAAGGTTCCGGAAATTGAAGAGAGTCTGCATGATTGTTGCATCACTGGGGTTGAAGGAATTATTCTACTCTTCTATAAAATGAAGGCTTTGTTCCAGCATTGCTATCCATTCATGTTATCATATTGTTATGTTGTCGGAATGACAATTGAACCTTTCTTCGAGGATGCTACCTCCTAGCCTTTAACCAATTTCATGTTTGAAATACAACACCTAGTTGGAATTTGTTGCTTCTCATCCAGACTATCAGATTGTGCTCAATAGAAGTTTTGATGATAATTCCAGTTTTTGAGTTGTTGATTCATACACAACTAAAAGTGAAAATTTGAATGCAACTCCTAGAATAAATTTATTATGATTATGGGTATTTTTGTTGAGTGTTTTCTAAGCCAAGGCACCCCTTCTTGCAAAGTTTGAGATTTAAATTTGAAGTTTCTAATTTTTAATGCCAAAATCGCCCTTGAAGAGGGCCATACCATTCATGGAAGCTTTGGAATTTGTGCCAAAAATAAAGGTGTAGTTTGGTTGCTGTTTGATGATCAAAATATGTTCAACTACCTTCTAAGAAGACACAAAAAAAGAAGGCATTCGATTTGGAGGTGAATTAAGTGAGTTATGAACTTTTCATTGATTTTCACAGTTGCTGATTGACATTTCCAGTTTACTGTTTTCTGTATTAGACCTTTGAAGTTCTGATTTTTGACTCATTATTAGTAGTTAGCGAGATAAATATTTGTATGAGATCATCTATTACTCATTTGTTTGAAGACTATTTGTAATTCATATGTAATTTTCAGCTCATTTCTTATTTGTAAAGACTGTAAACAGTAGGTACTGTTCCAGTTCTAATTGTTGCAATTAATTCTTCTTCTTCTCACATAAGTACCCCCGGACAGTTTACCGCCAATGTGGATAATTTGATTGTAACACTCTTGTACCCACTTTCATAGTGGTGAATCCCCACAATTATGTGGATGCCCGCCGCAGCGGATGAATTGTTTGTAATAGGTTCATGGCTGGTTATCCGCCTATTAATTTCTAGCTTTCAATTAAACACTCCGTCATATGTTAGCACCTCGCCCTCGGTGGGATCTTGAGTGCACATTCTTGACATTGAGTAGTTTCTATCAAGTACTTTCCTTTAGCTCCTCCACCATATGACAACACCTATCCTTCATTGGGATTGAGTGTGCATTCTTGGTGTGAGTTCTTTCAAGTTTGGTTTTCTATTTAGAGCTAACGCTAATCAAGTTGGTTAAGTGTTGGTTATGTTGTGATAATTTATCAAAAAAATTGGTTAGCATATTTTAGTTTCTTATTAGATTTGTGTCTTAACTATTATTCTTTAGGTGTCTTGATTGTATAAGAGTGGGACCCTTTTCAAAACCATTTGAATTAGTTTTTGAGCAATGATTAAAGTGACTATGATAAGTTCCATTGACACAAATATGATAATTAAATTTTATAGCTATCATATTTCTTAAAAGAAATTGTTTTTTTGATAATAATTAATTAGTTTTAAAAAATTTAAAAATAAAAATTAATAGTTTTTTAAATATTACATTTAATAACTTAGTTAAGAAAAAAAATAATGTTTTTAAAAAAGCTATATATTAATAACTTAACTCATAATAACATAATCATTATTAAAAACATACATTGTTGAAATTTTTATCAATTATTTCCTCACCAATTTTGTAATTCATCATCTTCCTTTAATTAATTTTTGTAATTTGTTGAATACCTGTATTTTGTTGATCTATTTATTTATTTATTTATTTATTTTTTAGTTTTATGTTTTTTATTTGTATATTTAATTATATGAACTATAGTCATTCCATGACATAGTTTGATGATTAAATTGCGGAATTATCTTTGTAGCCATCAAGGTTCAAAACCCCACTAGGTCATTGTGGTTATAGGCATTGAGCCCTCACTAATCCATTGTGCTTGTAGGTTTGAAGCTTCCCATTGAAGCTATTGGCATTCAAGCTAGTGACTTCATATTCCAAACCCTTGTTGGGTCAATTTTCTCACAAGATTTATGCCCTTGCAATGCTATGGATATGATAGGTTTGAGATATTCACGTTAATGTTGTGCATTCATACTAGGAATGAGGTCCCCCATTTTTAGCCTCACCTAGATCAAGCTAAGATATAAATGTTCATGTTATCAATCAAAAATATTAT
>VDFB02353624.1:0-120100 GCA_007258455.2 Sequoia sempervirens
TATAAATAAGGGTTTTACCCTTGTTTAATATCTTTTTGGCTTTGTAACATGGACTGTTAGCTTGAGGAAGACGTGAGTGTTTTTTGCTAGTTATTTTAGAGAGTGTTCCTTGGTTTGATATTGTGAATGTATGCTTTTTTGCATATGCCCCTTGGACCAAAGTGGATTATTTGTAAGCATTGAATGACCATTGGGCATAGATGTCAGTTAGTGTTGTTTTGTTGTAGGTGGGTCCATGTAACATAAATTGAGGTTACTATGCCACTGGTATATGTTAGTTTGCAGAGGAGAGTTGGTTGTGCACTATAGAGAAAGTTAACAGTCCACCCTTCTTTATTTCTCCTTCATCCACCCTTTTTATTTGTTTCTTTATCCTTGTCTCCTTTTTGAACCCTTATCCTCCCCCTATCCCCTTTCCCCTATCAATTAGCTAGTGTAGGCTTGATGTTAAGAGTAGTTTTTGTTTTGCATTGTCCATAGTGATAGCATGTGTTTGGTTAGTTTAGTCTTAGGTGTAGAATAGAAGAGGATGGTGGCCTTCTCCGAAGGTTCTTTTGTAGTTATTCAAAAGAAACTGTTGATTGAAGGTTCCCTATCTGTTAAAGCTTCTCATGTACCAGCAAAATCAATGGGCACAATCTATATTTTACCATATCTAGTAATTGGTGGTTGTGGTCCAAATGCCAAGGAGGCTTGGAGGCTTGGTGTCTGTCTAGGAGGCTTGTCTATGAGTGCAAGAGATCCTTCTCACCTCCTTTTTGTGAGAGCTTTTCCCCCAATGACTGCAGTTGTAAATCCATTCCCAACAGACCATTAGAATGCTAATTCACATCTTTGAAATAACTCTATATGCACTGGAATCTGTACTTAATTGTTTGAATGTTGTAATAAACTTAAAAAATTTCCTTATATTCTTAATTATCTATCAGGACCTCTAGAACTTGAGTAGAAGTGTTAAAGCATCCTTGTTATCCACTTAATTTAAAGGGCTTTTAGAACTGGATCAAGTAGTTGTCAGTATTTACATTATTTCTAAGTTCTTCCACCATACTGAATGTGGTTGTAAACAATTTGAAAATTATTATTTGTAATTTGAAAGCAGTAATATTCTACTCTATGTTGGACCCCTTTAAAAGTTTGGTAATAGGAACAATCTCATAGCTATATATGATCATTATAGTTTCACCTTAGAAGAAGACTGAATAATTTGTATATTTTTCTAGGTGAGGAGCTATTTGATCTAGAGACAACTCAACTATGGTGGGCAGGTAAGGAGTTGATGCATTACAAAAAGCTATGTGATCATGTTGGAAAGAATGAGAAAACAAAGGTATATGACCTGATTGATATTGGCAACTCTCTGAAAGAGCATCCTTGATTCCATTTTGTATAGGCAATCAATTTTAAGGAAATTCTTGGTTTTATTATAGATCATTGCCAAGCTACAAGCAAGAGGTTGTGGTCCTCCTACCCATGAACCAGTAAGATACAAATTCATTGGGAACTCCATGCCACTTAGTTTTTACTTTTTGGGATTCCAAATCAAAATTTGAACATTTTAAATGCTTATAGAATTGTCAATTTGATTCTACTTGTGATTGATATTTGGCAATTTGTATGAATATAAGTAATTTCTTCAACATTCAATACATTGTAGCAGAAAATTCTTACATCTTAATTTGTTTCTCTACCAGCCAGTGGATGCTGAAACCCATAAATTAATGATGATTTGGCACAAACATCAAGAGGCATGGGAATTTGCAATCAAAATCATTTTTGGTGGGCTTTGATGTTATTACTTCTGATCTACAGTTCAGAAATTTGATTTTATTTCAAGATATTACTGAAGAATAAGCCTCTTTATGCTCATACTCATTAATTTTGTGAAATACAATCTTTTACTATTCCAAGTCATTGTTTATGGCATTTTTTGCTAATAGAAGCCGGAAGACGACAAGGATGATTTGTCCCCAAATCCCTCATGGACAAACCCAAAATCTATGAAGGCTCAATTTCAAGGCTTGTCTACAATACGCTATAGATAGAACCTATTGGAAGATGAACTGGATTTAAATCCGATGTACTTTGCACATGAAAATGCTTCAACATTTAGATGTGCATGGGTGTTTTGTAATCTATAGGAGCATGGTAGGTTCTCCAGGTATTACCATTCTTATTGATATAAACATGGCTTACTACATCCTTGTTGAAATGAGCACAGGTTATTTGTATTTTGTTGATACAAACTCTGGTCATTAGTATTATAAATATATATTCTGTAAAATTCTGTACTAGTTGCAATTCTAACATCTTATAGTTATAGTTCATGGATAAAACTAAAAAAAAGGTTTAAAATTCCCAAATATTTTTGAAACTAGAATATTGTTTGAATCAGTTATACTTCATGATATATCCTCAACATTTCTTTGTGGTGCAGGGACATTTTTCACATGGTTTTTTGTTGTTTCAAGACATCCATTTTTCTTTTACAGACTTTGTATTTAATCTATGCTTCCCTATGCGTTACAATCATAATTATATATAATAGTGATCAAGGAAAACATAGCATGATATCGAAGGAGGTCCATGGACATTTTCTCCTAATAGATATTGTGCACTAGAAAGTAGATTGTGGTGGCTTCATATCTCTTATAAGAGAGATACTACAAATTCGTAATTATTATGAACAAGAATTTACTTCTCTTAAGACATAATTTTATATCTGTAAATAAATAAAGTAGGTAGATTCTATATTTAGATATGTTATCGTTGGGTATATTTTTGCTATCTCCTTTCATTAGTATTTCATTTGGTTACAATTCTAAAATATCATGCTTGTAACACATTTAACTTTCAACGATCTAGTACTTGGTTAATTCAATTTCCAATCAAATCTAGATTGAATGGGTGTTGACACAATTAAATTTTGTATTATTGCCAACAAATGGGATGTGTTTGAGAAATCAATCAATGGTGATGATCTTGTATTATTCTTGATATTTCATTAATGTTGATTTATTTTGATGTGGGTAAATTCTCAAATGGAATGATTGTCAAAATCAAACATAACGTAATGATGCCACTTGAAGAATTTGAGAACTGTTATAAAGGTCTTTTTGTTGTCTCAAAATGTGAACCAGTGTAAGATGAATTATTCCCCAAATATTTGCAACTTAAATATCCCTTCACAAGGAAGGAATCCATGTTCCTAAGCATACTACTATTAGATTTTGGCTCACAATTTGGCCCTCGAGGACATGGAATCAAGTCTTATAATTGCCCTAAGATAATTGTTTAAAAAAAAAACTATCCTTATTAGGGGGTGGGACCCAATACTTAATGTGTTCCATGGATTTTAGTTTACAAATTTAAGCTCGAGTTTATCATTGTTTGAAAACAAATGAATTTGTATGACTTTTGACGTTGGGTTGATTTTAAAGGAGTGTAATCTTTTACGTAGTTCAAAAATCTCAATGAACATGGCAAGTTATTCAAGTTGGAGGTAGGATTTTTTGTTAGCCCAATACCAATCATGTTGCATCAAAGCTCCAGCTTCAAGTTTGGCACATTTAACCTCATATTATAGTGGTTTATACTATTCAATATGCGAATAACTCTTTCCGTGTAAATCTAAATTACTTTGGAAAAGGGATAAGTTGTATCTATCTATGATCACGCATGATCTTTCTTACTTGTGTGACAAAATCTATAATTAATAACTATTTATCTATCTTCCAAACAAAAAACAAACCGGCTATGAGCAATTTA
Source organism: Sequoia sempervirens (assembly GCA_007258455.2). Lineage (NCBI taxonomy): Eukaryota > Viridiplantae > Streptophyta > Pinopsida > Cupressales > Cupressaceae > Sequoia > Sequoia sempervirens. Next base: position 3,769 of record VDFB02353624.1, read on the forward strand.
CCATCTCCTCATTAAACCTGCATTAACAAGTTTCTGATTTGTTGGGTAGTGGCTACACCAAAAAAATCAGAGAGTTGATGAAGGTCGATGGACTTACGAATGATGAGGTAAAAATCCATTTGTAGGTAAATACATTTCCCAAACCACTTTGTATCTTTAGCTAAAAGTTGGATTTTAATGAAAAATGAAATTGAGTGATTTTTTGGTAAACTGGGTGTCTTGTAGAAATATTGGCTACATACTAGAAGGCCTAGTCCACTACAAAGTGCCAATGCTCAAGCACCTTAGCTGGTTGTTCTTGGGGGTATTTGGGTTCATTGGGAATATGCAACACATGCATCTGCAGCAACCCAACAAGGATAGGATCATTATAGTCCACTATCCACTACATCTGCCTCCCCATCCCAGCCACACTACTATCAGACTTCTATTCCTTATTCCAAAATCGATTCACTAGCTTCCCAATTGCAACTTCAACACTCACTTTACTGTAACTTACAACATCAACAGACTCCTTCAAATTCTCACAGCTCCGCACAAGGACACTTACAATGTAATGGCCAATTGTCAGAAGCCAGCTGAACATTGTAGAGGGTGGGAGAGAGGAAAGTGTGGGAGAAGATGGAAAATCAAATAGTTCTAGTTGGAGAGAAGAAGAGTATGCTGAAACCACAGGAAGGAGTGAGTGACTTAGAAAAAAAAATTTGGAGGAAAATGATGAAGATGCTGAAGAAAGTGGAGTTATTGTTAAAATGGGGAAAATGATGGATTGTTGGAAAATGAGAGATTCATACTAGTATCTATCTATATTAGAAGATTGTAACCTCAACCTTCTATAGATGGATAGAGATGTGGATTGGTTTAACCATCCACAGAGTGTAGATTTTTGTTGACAGCTGAATTAAGATTTGTGGGGGAATGACTTCTCCATTCAACAACCATGATCATTTTGTAGGATAAATGTCAAGTTGAAGGAAGTGGATGTTGCATTACTTATGTTCTTGTGGGAAACCAGTCAACAATTTTGATATCTTATTTTGTCCTAACACAAGAAACAAAAATGAATGCAAAGGACTTATGTATGATTGTCATCAATAAATGGAATATTTATGATACCTTTGGATCCAATTTAGTTGGTCTTGGAGGAGGTTTAGCCATTATCTTGAGCCCCAAAGCCAAAAGCTGTATTATTTCAGCTACGTGAAAATGGATGTGTTGCCAGATTAGTAATTTTTATTCTTTGGTCTCCTTCTTCCTTGTTAATTTTTATGGGCTTAATCATTATAGAAGAAAAAAAGGTGCTTGAGACAAAGTCACATTGAGTAACTTAAATACATGACCTATTTTCTCTTTGGTGGAATAGCGACTCCAAATTCAGTGGCTCCAACATGTTAAAATTTTAGTAAGATCAACTTTCTGAAAGGATATCTCACGTAATTAGTGTTGTTTTTTAAACATATCTAAGGGAAAATGAATCCAAACATTTTGCCAAAGGATATCAATGAAGCTATGCAAAATAAAGGACTTTCTGACCTTCCACTAGATAAAGAAAAATGACTCATGTAGTGAGAAACTCTATCTATGGAAAGTATTTTTTGGAAGAAAAAGCCCATAGAAGGTTGACTCAATGTTGTAAACATAAACACAAAATTCTTCCAGTGCTCATTTGTAGGTCGATGGAAAATCAATCCTATTAGAAAAATTATGGATGGTAGCAGCGTACAACTAGAGAAGATGGATTGTTAGGGTAGTGGGAAACATATTTCCAAAACGTTTAGGAATTTTGAAGACTTTTGGAGACTCTGTTGTCCTATTGTACCCAAAACACCATTGAGCACACGGATAGGGCCAGAGACAGGGGTTCAAGGGCTGAAGACATATCCACATGGAACATAAAACAAAGGTAAATGGATTATATAACAGTGGCATTTATTCATCTGTAAACATAGCTTATCTTAAGAAACAAATCCTAAACCATAAAAAACAAACCTTAAAAAAATTAAACGCTAAAAACCAAAGGGATACCACATGTCAATGTGCCCCTGCTATTAATTAAGCATTTGACAATGCTGAGACTTTAGGGCTACTCAATTCATTGTAAAGAATATTATTCCAGCCTTTTAAAGGAAAATATTGGTTGTGAATTCAAATCGTTTCCATGCACTTGGTTGTTGTTCGTTTGCCGCTATTTTTCTCGCTTTCACCAGAAATCACCTCTGCTACCAGAAATCACCTCTGTTGTTATGAAAATAATACTGTTGTTTGAAAATGGCACTGCTGATGATGTTCATCAAACTTAGCGCAGAAAAATGATTCATCAAACCTCGCGCAGCAAGATGAAACCTCACACGGCAAAATGATTCATCAAACTTTATCGCTAAGTTTGGAGAGGGAAAAATTTGGCTTCGAATGAAGCCCAAAACAATATGTTTGTAGAGCTCTTTCAAATCTCATGAATTTGGAGAGGGTTCATTCAAATACTTCCTTCGACTGAAGGGTGGGGTGTTCGACCAAACCCCTTTCATTAGAACCCCCCCTTCGAATGAAGGTGTTCCTAATGATTTTTCTCAATAAAAATGACTTTCTTCGTTGAAAAAATTGTAACCTACTATTGTGGGTGCACCCAGTGGATTGGTGCTTCTATAGAAAGAAGCTCTTTCCCAATCCTTGATAAGCTCCAAATATGTTGATGATGCAAGATGATGCGTGTATAACAAAGATACTAAGATTGTGGATGATCAAATGCAAAGGATGAGCTCTCTATTTATAAGAGAGAATGATGGAGAGACGTGCAAAATGGGTGAATGTGGCACCAATCTTGAGCCAATGACAAGATTTCACTTGTCAAGATGTGATAGGATGAAGGGTGAGTACATTTTGATCCATGTGCAAGTTTGAAATTTGAATTTGATGAAGTGACATGTTTAGGGGGAATGAAAGATGAGTTAAATGCCAAGTTGAATTGTGTAAAATATATGTAAGAGACATGTAAGAGCTCATAAATGCTATGTTGGAAGGGACAAGTCAACTTGATTTGAATTCAAATTTGAGAGAATATTCTCTATTATGCCATGTTGATGAAAATTAAAAGTTTTAATAAATTAATTAAATCATTTATTTGTGCAAGTGGGAAAAGCTAGAGGATGGGACTTGCATTAGATTAACATTAATAATGATTTAGCTAACTTAAGTGGAGGTTAGGTGATTTGACCTTTTGATTTAGATTTATGGGTTAAACTAAATAAAAAAGGAGATGGAAAATGATAACGACTTGATTAAATAAAGATTTGATTTATTTAATCAAAGAGGGTGATGTTAGTACTAAAGATGAATTTATTTCATTTAAATGGAGGACTTTAGAGATTGAATTTAATTAACTAGATTTATTTGATGAATGGATGAATATGACCTAATTAAATGCATGATGCTAATTTTGCATGTCTACATTTTTCCCCTCTTTGAAGAAATGTGCTTGCTGTATTGGTTCAAAGAATAAACTTACCATGATTTTTTTAGATGCCCTAGTAGAAAGAAGTACACTAGTACATTTCCCCCTCGAGAAATTGAGAGAAAATATTCGATTTGAGGGTTGATCTCACAATAAAGAGGTTCAAGATGGACATATGGATGGTTGTGATGATGATGCAAATGATATGGTTTTAAGATGCTTAGAATAACCAATCTATATTATCCTAAACAACTTAAAGTGATGATGGACTACATGTGAGATGAATGATGCAATGATGCCTATATGATTATGCAATGGATGTTTTATACAAATGTATGATTTTATGAGATGCTTAGACTAAAAGATCTATATTATGATGATGAACATGCATATGAGATGATGTGCAGAATTATAATGGTTTGTGGATGCAGGATGGATGCATTGGAAATGATGATTAACTATCCTGACATGATGTTAGTGCAGAACAGAAGAAATGAGAAATGAGATAATGACAAGAGGATCCAACAAGCCAACTTTATGAGGGGTGATGAGAAATGGATGATTTTCTTATCAAGAATTTGGATTTTAAAAGGGCCACTTACCTTATGTTTGATAACATGCATAAGCACGATGCATGAAGGTATAAAGAACTAGGATGGCATTGCACTTAGTGTGATGGACTTTGACTCAAAAATTAGATAAGATTACTCCTATTCACACTTGACATACAAAAGGCCATTTAAAATATCATTCAGATATTTCAAACATCTTAGACCAAAACATACAAAAGCAAGCCTTCCTATGTGATCAACAAGATACCTAAAACATCCTCCCTATGCCCAAAAAAGCACACATGGCCAAGGTTATATTACAATAACATCCAACAAGTGAAACAAATAAAAAGATAATGATCATTGCCCCATTCCTATCTCTCTAAATCCTTTTGTCTGGACATCATCAAGAGGTTATTGGAATGAGCAGAAAGAGATAAGTCAAAAGACAAAGGTAAAGTAAACAAACAAGCTAGTGTTCTTCAATACTAATAATCAAAAGGAAATGTGTTTTTGAAGGATAATAACTTAAACTGTTACCAAAAGGTAATGCCCATTGTAGGAAGGATACATCCTAGGACATGTTAGTGGATGGTGGCATGTCATTTCATTTATCCAAAGTGTTCTTTCTGATAAATAATGCCCATTGTAGGAAGGATACATCCTAGGACATGATGTTATCAGATGATTGATTTGGGACTAATTGGATGATTAGCTATTGACACAAAGAGTTGACAAACTTGTTTACATACTGACCTAAACTTGAGACTTTTGACATTTGAGTTTTCACTTTTGAACTGCTAGACTTGTTTCTGATTGTTTTACCAAAGGTTGAGGATGACGATCATTTATTATGAGTGATGTTTAATGCGAGTAAAAGAAAAATGGGATGGATGGATTTTTTTAAATATTTGGATGTTTTTGGAGTTTTTAAAATGTTTTGAGGCCGTTTTTTGGTACTTTTTACAATTTTTTTAAATGTTTTTCTTTTTCAAATTTTTTAATATTTTGGGGTTTTCTGAGATTTTGACAAACAGACTAGCCTAAGGACCTATCCTAGGGGCCTCGAGGGTTGATCAATAGATTATAGCCTTGCCTACATTATACATGTAGAGACCACATAGTTCGACTGATGACTTGACCAATTTACAGATGAAGATATACATGATGAGATGTTAGTTTATTATGACTGACTCCTAAAGGACTAACCTAAGTGTCTTCGGGAATTATCATAGATCAACCTTGCCTATGTTCAAGGCTCAAAGACTTGTAGTTCAACAAGACAACTCAATTTTTTGACTTTTTGACTGAATTTTTTACCTATTTTTGAATTTTGATACGATTTGGATGTTTTTTGAAGTTTTTATTGGTTTTATGAATGTTTTTGGATTTTTTTATTTTCTTGATATTTTTGGATTTTTTTATTTTAGGACTTCAAGAATATACATGAATCTGATCCAATCAGAACATTCCCCTAGTGTGATGCAATAGACTACTCTGATAAAGGTAGGACAAACTGACCTTGAGGATGGGCCGAGTAGTACTAGGAGGGATCATGATACGAACACATGACCAAGCTATGATGCGGATGCCAAATGGATGGGTGATGGATGGAGATCTAAATGTGATGGATGATGGAAACATAATGGATGGATGATGCAAAACAAGCTGTAAAGATCCTAGTGGATGGAAACTGCTTATTTACACAAGGCGCCTGTTTGCTAGATTTTTACCAAGGTACTTGCCCAAAGTGCCACCGAAGTGGTTTTCACTAGAGGACGATTTTTTCTTTACTATTTTTTTATTCTTTTTTGGATTTTTTTGGATTTTTTGCTTTTTTAAAAATTTTGTTGTCACCAAGACACCTGTTTGCTAGGTTTTTATTAGGATGACCATTTTTTCAGTACATTTTCTAATTATTTTTTTTGTATATTTTGGTTCTATACCTTGAAAGATTAGGCATAAAACTTTTTGAGATGAAAGCTATTCATGGGCTCCTCCAGAGGCTCGCCTTCAGGTGTTGATAACTGGTATTCCCCTGACTTGTAGCTTGATATGATAACAAATGGTACCAACCACTTGGGTTCAAATTTTCCTTTGCTATTTGGATTTGGGACATTCTTCTGATTCTCCTTTACCACCAGTTCTCTAACTTGGAAAGTCCTGCTTCTAATTTTCTTATTGTAACTCCTCTTGAGTCTATTTTGATAGACTTGGAAATGATTTAAAGTGTCTATACACCACTCATCCAGTAGCTCTAGCTTATTTAGTCTTGATACCCAATATTCCTCATCTGTTATGAGGTTTTGCAATGATATTCTTAATGAAGGGAGCTCGATCTCAATGGGTAATATTGCCTCTAATCCGTAGACTAGGGTGAAGGGGGTGGCACTGGTGGGTGTGTAGATGTTGGTTTGGTAGGCCCAAAGGGTGAGATTGAGCTACAGATGTCAGTCACGACCTACGTCATTAATTGTTTTCTTGAGGATTTTAAAAATGGTTTTATTGGTGGCTTCTGCTTGGCCATTGCCTTGGGGATAATATGGGGTGGAAAATCGATGTTGGATTTTGATTTTTTTGCAAAGGTTACAAACATTCTGATTCTTGAAGGGTGTCCCATTATTTGAGATAATAATTTGGGGAACACTATATTGACATATTAAGTAGTTCAGGATGAACTTTGATATCTACTTTCTAGTGATGTATGTCATGGGGATGGCTTCCACCCACTTGGTAAAGTACTCAGTGGCAGTTTTGATGAATTTGTGGCCATTAGATGAGGTGGGAGTGATTTTTCCAATGAGGTCGAGTCCCCACTGTGAAAAGGGCCATGGTGTGATGATGGGATGAAGTTTTTGAGTTGGAGCATGGATGAGGTCCCCATGCTGCTGACATTGTAGGCACCTTTTGACATAATCATGTGCTTCTCTTTCCATTATAGGCCAATAATACCCCAACCTCAACAATTTCTTGGCTAGGGTCATTTCACTCGAGTATGAACCATAGATGTTGTTGTGCACCTCAATTAAAGCAGTCAATGCCTCCTTAATGTTTAAACAGTGTAGTAGGGTTCCTTCTATGCTCCTACAATAAAGGGTATTTTCTAGGATGACAAACTAGGATGATTTTTTTGACAAAGGTTTTTTTGAAGGTGGAAGGTAGGTCAGCAGGGCAGACTCCTATTCGTAGGCAGGTGTAAATATCATGGTACCAAGGATCACCAATACTAATGATTGCACACATGAAATCAAACTCTGGTACCTCGAATGCAGGCACGAGAAGTTGCTCTACCAAAAATTCATATTTTGGCACATTATGAGGGATGTCCAATAGGGATCCAATCATTGCCATGACATCTGCTGCTATGTTGTTTGCTTTGGGAATCTTCTCAAATGTGATCTCGATAAAGGATTCCTTGAGAGTCTCCACCAGTTTCTTGTATGGAGTGAGATTATCATCCTTAGTCTAGTACTCATCGTTCACTTGGTTTATTATCAGCTAGGAGTCTTCGTATAATTTGAGGGCCATGATGTGCCATTGCATTGCTATTCTAAGACCTATGGTTAAAGCCTCATATTCTACAATGTTGTTGGTGCATGAGAATGCCAATTTATATGATCTAGGTATACAATCCCCCTGTGGGGTGATAAAGAAGACATCGAATCCTGATCTATGTTGCGTGTATGAGCCATCAAAGTAGAGTTTCTAGTGGTCAACTATGTTGAGATTGAAGATGGATTCATCTAGAAACTTTGAGATGAGTGGATTCTCTAAATAGATTGGTGCTTCCGCAAGTTGATCTGTGATTACTTGACCTTTGATTGCTTTTTTTTCCACATATTCAATTTCATACTCTGATAATGTCATGACCCATTTAGCCATCCTTCCAGTGAGCATTAACCTTTGATAGTAAGTACTTGAGGGGATCAATTTTGGCGATGAGTTTGACTTTGTGTGCCAACATGTAGTGTCTGAATTTTTGCGATACAAACACTACTGCTAGACATGCTTTCTCAATTGATGAATGAGTAATTTAACTCATGCCCAACCATTGTGTGGCTGATGTAACATATGGCCCTTTCTATCCCATTTTTATCGTGTTGAGCTAGAAGAGCACCAAGGGTTGTTGTTGTTGTTGACACATAGAGAATTAATGGCTTTCTTGGGATCAATTGCATGAGGACTGGTGGTGTAAACAAATATTCTTTGATCTTATTGAAGGCTTCCTCATAGTTTTCATCCCACTTGTATGCTACTCCCTTGTGAAGTAGGTGAGAGTATGGATTATGTTTATTTGCCAGCTATGCTATGAACCTTCTAATGGACTAAAGCCTACGTTGGAGGCTTCTCAACTGTTTCAATTTTTTGGGTTCCTCCATCTCAAGGATTGATTTTACCTTGGTAGGATCTACCTCAATACCTCTCATTGACACTATGTATCCTAGCAATTTTCCTAACTGTACATTGAAGACACACTTCTTTGGATTTAATCGGACCTTGTATTCCTCCAACCTATCAAAAATGGAACTTAAGGTAGCTATGTGATCCTTCCTCTTTCTAGATTTGGCTAGTATGTCATCGACATAATCTTTGACTATTTTATGGATCATGTCATGGAATATTAACATCATGGCTCTTTGGTATGTTGCTCTTGCATTTTTCAAACCAAATGGCATCATATTCCAGCAGTAAGTCCCCCATGGACAACTGAAGTTTGTTTTGTGTTGGTCTTCTTTAGCAATCATTATCTAGTTGTATCCCAAGAAACCATCCATCAGGGAAAGAATTTCGTGTCCCGTCGTCATGTCTACGATCATGTCAATGTTGGGAAATGGGAAATCATCTTTTGGACATGCTTTGTTTAACTCCATGAAATCTATGCAGATTTTGATGCCCCCATTGGGTTTTGAGATAGGAACCAGGTTTGTCACCCATTTTGGATAGTCTATTGGTTAAATGAATCATGCATCCAATAGCTTCTTCAATTCCATTTTGATGAGCAAGGAGATCTTAAGGTGCATTTTCCTGAGCTTTTGTCTAACAGGCTTTGCTTTAGATTATACTGCTAGGTGATGAACCACAATTTTTGGATCAAGCCCTAGCATGTCAGCATAGCTCCATGAAAAATTAACTTGTCTTTCTCTTAAGAAGGCTACTAGGAGCTCTTGTTTCTTTGATAGTAATGAATCTACATAGAATGTGATGTGCGGGGTCTCCTCTGTTCCTAGATTAACTAGATTGCATCTTTCTACTAGGATTGTTGATTTTTCCTAATGAAGAGCTCTGAAAGGAAGATTGAATCCCCCATCCTCAAGTGCCTTAAAGAGGTTTTCACGGTTGGATGCACCCTTTCTTTTTACTTTTTTTGGGTCAGAGAGTGCCACGGTGTGGTTTTCACTCAAGGACCTAGAGATTATTCTTAGTTTTTCGCTTTTGCGGGTGAGGGATTCAATTGTTTCCCCATAGTATGCATGTGTATCTAGCTCAATGATGAACCGTACTTTATGATCCCCACATGGAATATTATCCTATAGTCCCATGAATTCTGAGAGTGCCTCATCATTTTTTAATGTGTCAAGAATTGGTGGTCCTCTTTGGTCATAATCGATGAGTTGTGGGTAGACTAGACAGATTTCATGATTTTTATTTTCAAACTCATAGGATAGAGTGCTAATCATGAAAAGGGTGGCATCCTCGAAGAGCATGGGTAGGTTGGTAATGGGGTCCTTGTCATCACTACTACTATAGACATCAATTATGGCAAATGTGAAGTTGTCTATGACTTGACCTGTAGATACAGGTAAGCAAAGTTTGGCTATTGATTGCTAAGGAGGATTATTGACCTTTGTAACTAGAGGACTTCAGCCATGCATGGTTATACTCAGGGGGTACATCCAAGGCCAATATTTCTCATTCGTGTCTCCAGAATGATGGGTATTAGAAGCCCATTGTCATTTTTCCCAAGTCTCTAGATTTTGTCATAGCCCATTGCGAGCATCATTTGCAAACCTTTGTGTCTTTCATCCATTGGTAGATTGGTTGTTGGTCTATTATCTTGGTATAGGAGATGAGATGGGTCCTCCTCTATGACTTCTAGGTCGAGATCTCCCCAACTTCTAAAGTTGGTATATTCTTCTGCAAACCACAAGCATTTGTTCCTTGGGCCATAGAGTTTAAAATTTCATCTTTGTTCTTGATTCGTATGATTGAAAGATCATACCACAAGTGATGCCACAAGGCCACCAAAAAATAAAATTCTATACTTCCCTCTGTCATAAATCTTATTCAAGTTCAAGCTCAACAAACTCTGGACACTTGAAAATACTCATGTAATCCTTTTTTCCATATTTGCTGTCATAAAAAAAATCATTTTGAATGCTACTTCCTTCCTCATTTTGATCATTATTATGAGCCATGAAATGATGTCCCGGCTGATCTAAACAATGAGAATATTCATTATTCTTTTCATCATAAGGCTGCATAGAAAATTTGGAACTATCACACAACCATTGATGCAAATTAAAAAGCAGAGTTCCAAGTGTATGAAAAGGAAAACCTTTAGAGTCATCTATGTTTCTTATTCCACCATCTAATTGATTTTTGCATGGACCCAAGAAACTTTTCATACTAGCATCTCCTAAGATACTAGTACCCAAAACACTTCCCATTTCTTTTATGTCCATAATTTCAAATTTTTGATCCATACAATCATCATTATGCACACTTGAATTAACCAATGTTGAGTATTCAACATCCTTGATATGCAAATCATTCTCAAAGATCTCTGATTTTGAATTATGTATTCCCTTTTGAACATAGGAAAACATAGAATCCCAATTAGTTGTAGGGGTTCCACCATAATTGTCACACAAATTACTTTCACTGTTAAAGCAAATGTATGTTGGGGATGAAATTTCAGCATTATCCTTATGCGCATATTTGTGATATTCCATTGTCAACAAATCTGAATTTTTTTTTGTGTTGAGTGAGCATGCTTCGTCATCCACCATATTGATATTGTATTCTTTATTCTTCTCATCATCACAACAACACCCAAGATCACCAAGAAACATCAAATCGAATGTATTATCAGCACAATCACTTACTCCATAAGCTGATGCAATGTCTTGATTATCTAAAAATGCTTCATCCTCCTCATAGAGTGGATTTGAATACACATGAAATTCATGTTCTAGCATACCTTGGAAAAATGTCATTTGATCTTCTTTTTTCTTTTCATCATACAATGGATTTGAAAAAAAATGAAATCCATTTTCAGGTGTACAAACCTCTTCTTCATTAAATGTATCTTCATGGTACTCAACTGTAGCTAGGAGTGTTACTTGTTCATTTTCAAATGAATTTCCTTCTTCTATCACATTTTCCATTGCTTCTTCCTCTTGATCTCCATAAGAGCTACAAGAATCACTTGATTACAAATCCACATAATCATCATCAAAATCTAAATTTTCAATGGATTGCTCACAAATACAATCTGTTATGTGGGAGAGGCCCTCTACATCTTCATCCTCCTTAAACTGTTGATTTTGGTATACATTTTGATATAGGTTTTGATTGATGTTTCCAAGAGGGAATAAATTGTGTTGCATATTTTGATATGGAGTTTGGTATTGAGATGGGTAATATTCAAGCTACTAATTGTACTGATGATTTTGGTAGCTTACTAGTCTTTGACCAGGAGGGACAGGATAAGCATTTTTTTTTTATGATTGTAGTGAAGAAATGTTCTGTTGTGCCTGATATGCATTACCTCCATTTCCAAAATTTCCAATTATATTATGTGGCACTTGTAGGGTCCAATGCCTTCTTGTATTTGTATATTCATTCTTATTATAAAATGGTATATTTTGTGATGCATTTGGAACACATTTCACTCCCAATTGTAGTAGTTGTTTGTTCAATTCTTTACACTTTCTTATTAATTGTTGCCTTTCAAAAAAAAATTATTTTCCAAATTGTCTATGCATTCTTCATCAAGTTTTTTCCAAAATCACTACTCACTTTCTTAAAAGTGAGAAAATGAAATTATTCTTTATTTTATCCCCAACGGAATCACTTTTCCTCAAACTTTTCAATTGTGAATCTCTTTTCAGTGACTCTTTATAATGGTCTCTAACTAGATATAACTGAAATAATCCCCAGAAGAGTTGCCAATCTATTGGATCTCAAAAATGTAGGTTACAGGTCCTAAGAGGATGCCAAACTATATGATCAAACTTTGCAACGTTTTTGAACCAATGAACAAAGTTAACCAATATGGTTGATCACTCCCTCCACTTCAAGCTCTGCTAAACCTAGGTGGGTAGACCTTGACAACTAAAGAAGATTTAGAATTGTATCACTCAGCTAAATTTGTGGATCTATCATAGTGGGATAAAGTGCAATAGATGAAAGCTTGCTGACTACTACTACTCCTAGTATTGAATTTGAAATGTGAATGTTTTGAATAAGATTTTATGAAATTCTAAAATGGAATTGATATGACCAATGCCTATTTTATGTTGAGCTAATGGATTCAAGAGTTGAAAGATATGTGACTTAATTAATGGTTATAATTTGAATTTCTTGACACTTGTGACTATTTATACCTTGTATAAATATGCAAGAATGCAATTATCAAGTTCTTATTGATCCAAGTGACCTTCTCTAGATTACTGTGATTAATTAAAAAAATTTAATCCTTCCTTGAAGGAGCCAATTAATTGAACCACACATGAACAACAAATGTATGGTGATAAATTGAAAATATCCTTGATACATCAATTTAAATAATAAGGAAATGTCAACCTTGGAGACAACTTGATAATATTTTTCAATTAATTCAACAAATAATTAACATGACAATTGGATCACTAGATTAACCCTTCTTTTCCATTATATTACTTCAAAATATTTTTGCAATACATAGCATAATGTTCTATTTCGACAACTATTCAACCTATCCAACTACTAATGATTTCCTAACCTACTACTTATATCTAATTCTTATTATTTCTTCATGTGATCTCATCTAGCATATATACATTACATCTTCTAAGGTTATGACCCTTCATATCTCTTTCATTGCAGCATTTTAGCATCCTTCTTTCTAGGTATGTGCAGGATCATCATGGAAAAAACAGGCCCTTAAGTGGCAAAAAATTTAGAAAAATCAGAGTTAGGCAACTTGAAGTAAAAATTTGAATAAGTTATATATATTATTTCAAAAATATGTAAGAATAAAATTTGTAGCTAATTGAATGTAGTTTCTAAACTACAAGGTTTTAAAAAATTAAAAAAACCAAATCTATTTGGTAAAAATTTGAAATTTCAATGCAGTAGTACTTAAATTTCAAGGAAAAAATAAGAAGTAGGTGTTTGTTTGGCCACCCTAACCACAATAAAATGATAATATTTTTTATAATATTTTAGAAATAAGTAGATGACTCATGTCTGGATGTGATGCATATTTTTTTGTAATTTTTTTCCAAGTAAATAATTAATTATATTTTTTTATTACAAATTTTAAAAAAATATAAAAACTTGTATCTCTGACCACCTTAACTTGGTCAAAACTTCACGAAATTCAATTTTTCTTTTTTTAATCCTATAGTATGCAAAGCATAGAATGTGATTCATGTTTTGGATTCCCAAAATGTGATACCGTTTGAAAGTTGTAGATTTTTTTCAATCATCCATTTAATCAAGACTTTAGCTATGATTCAAATAGAAAATGAATAATAATTATTTATTAAATTCAAAGTAAAGAATAATTTATATTGGTAGAAATTTGAGAATCTCCTTTAAAATCCCTTTTCGTTTTATCAAATTTGGGTAAAAAAAGTCATCAGCCACATACCCTGCAAATACCCATCATATTGCCACTTTTTGGCCCATCATGATCCTACACATACCCTTCTTCAACAAAATATTTAATTAATTGCCTTTGGAAAATTAAATTTTTTAATCTTCATCATCTTTGTGAAATTTAATTCAAATAGTAATCTTCCTTTGTTGGAACTTTTCACTTCATTTGTTACATGTATGTATCTTTAATGCATTCTTTCGGTAAAAATAATTATCCCATTTTAACTCTATTTTCCACCTTATGAAAACTAATTTTGATTTATTATCATTCATTCAAATTTTCACATCTCTTTTACCCATACCATATTTAAAATATTCCATCAGTAAAAATCACCCACTTCTAATAGCCTTGGTTAAAATGTTTCATATTTTGATGAAAATATTTTACTTTATGAAAAAAATCTATCCCTCCATCTTTACCTTTATTCAATAAATCTTCACCTTATTACTTCCGCAATTTCACATTTAAATATTTCTTTATATTGTACCGATAGCATTCATTTTAATTATTTTTATTCACCTTCAAACTTTCGGCTTGACATGCATCATCGAAAAGACTTTATTTTTCTATCCCGATAGTATATGTCTCCCTGATTAAGTTTCCAACGGCATGACAAACACACTCGGTATGATTTAAAAAACTCACTCTGATCACCTTGCTCTTGTTGATGAATTTAGGGTTTCTGCTTTTACAAAAATTCTTGATGACATTCATAATTTGATATTTGGTTCCACCGCCTCCATCAGGTCTATCATAGGCATTTGGTTCACACATATACCGACATATCCTCTACTCGATGTGTTACCAGTATAAAATCCTCTAATGACATTTCCAAATGGTAAACAACGTCTTCCTCTTTCTTGTGTTCATTCGTTGCAACATTTTAGGGTTTCCATGTGACAATGAGGAAATCCATCCTCCCTCCCTAATCAATTCTAGGCTTAGTTGGATCTTATTTCGGGCTTGAGTCGTGGCTATGAGATATAGATATGCATCTACATAATCAGGAAACTTAAAAAATATCTGCCTCTTCAATACCATGTAGCTGTTCAAACAACCTTGCAAGATTAAATGGTGTTGTGACTATCCCTTGGTAACTCAAGGAAACACCCTCTTCTTCAAATTGATGGAAGAATTTTATATCCTTAAAGTGCAAAAAGAAAAACTATAGAATCGATATTTGGGATTTTACTTACGAATTCAACCTAAATGCCATTCCCTAATGCCTTCGTAAAAGTTTGATGGGCCAACTCCAATTCATCCCGCTCAAACTGAAGAACCTCAATGTTGTTTAACAATTCAATGGATACTTCTTTCGGTGTAACTATGGAAAAATTGCTTTGTTTATTATTTTTCACCTAAGATCGCCTATATAAATGCATGGCCTACATTATATTTTCTCTAAAACAAACCTTTTAGCAGTGCTCGTGCTCGTTCAATATCTCCTTGGCATGGCCTTTTAGGATTTTAGCATATTTTTTTCTCCACACTTTCTTGTTTGCAGATCACACGATATCATTATCATATATCAAACCCAAGTCTCATCCTTGCTAATTTCAAATAGAGATATTGAGATTTCATCCTCCTTTTGACTATTGAATGGCTATCATGTAAATCGGTAGTTCCTTCTTATAAAAGCTCTTAAAAATTTCATCTGGTATTGATAATTATGAAGCACCTTGCTGATGATCTCAACAGTGATATCAATGTGCAACATTGAGTCTTCCTTGTTATCTTGTATTAAGAATATCAAACTCTTTTATCCATATGATGAATC
Organism: Sequoia sempervirens; assembly: GCA_007258455.2. Classification (NCBI taxonomy): domain Eukaryota; kingdom Viridiplantae; phylum Streptophyta; class Pinopsida; order Cupressales; family Cupressaceae; genus Sequoia; species Sequoia sempervirens. The sequence goes on from VDFB02353624.1 coordinate 19,413, forward strand.
ATGAGCATTCTCAATTCTAACTTGGGTCGAGCATATAGTTGTTCCTTCTCCAAATCTAGCTTCCTTAGAATCATGTTTCTCATTTGTCTGTATTACCGAGAAATGATTTTCTCATATTAATCTCAAAAATTCATTCACTTTCGTGACCAATTAAAATGTTGTTAGGCTTGGCCTGCTTATTCATGTCCTTTGGGTCTAACATCTCCTTGCGAAATTTATGCCTAAGGCATATGGCTGTGAGTAATACCCAAAAGGCACCCTGTTGTTGGGGGCCTTGAATAAGGTGTTGGAATTCCTCTGTAATCCTTCTAAATGAGTTCATATGCATCTTTCTTTGAAAGTAATGTTCATTGAAGGATGACCTATTAGAACATTCGATCTATCTAAAATGGTATGTACATACATTTCACACCTGGGTCCCATGTTGTGTTTAGAAAAACTCAACAATGGTGGTTTTTTGCCCTCATGTTCACAGTTTTGACCATAGCATATTGAGAATATTCTTGAAGAGTTGTAAGTTCTTCATTTGATCCTTTTCTCTAGTCTTGAATTCATAATTTTATCCTCTAAAGCTTGAGTAGGGTGGGACATATAAGAAAATTTATTTTAAATATTCTCCTGTTTATATTTCAAAACATTCACTTGTTTGCTCTCTTATTGATAGTTCTCCAAATTCACCAAATCCATCTATTAGGACACTATGAACAATTGTCTCAGGTTTGCTATCTTTCCAAAATATTTCTTGAAATTTAATGATGTTGTGTCCATTATAGTCCCTTACAAGAGCTTCCAATTTATTTGGTATATTCCTACATGACTTCCAAACTCAACGTTATATGTATATATCTTGTTCTTTGTTGATAACTTCTTGACTATAGGACTGCCATCCACACTACCCTCTATTTCTTTATTTTATTTAGGCTTTATTCATTTTTCAAACACATAATACAAGGTGTCCTTATACATGACAAGAATCTGGATACCCATTGTTATTGGAATAATGAATGTTGATCTCCCTTCTCTAATCGGCAAAGAATAGTTCTCTGTCATTTATATTTGAAGTCATCCTCAAGACATATCAATTGTGTAAACCTTATATCTCTTATAGTTACTCCGTCAGAAAGTTAAGTGCGTATTGAAGTGGATAGTTATCAAATTTTGATTTCTGACACTTTTGCACAATGACTGAAATATTTCAAGTAGCTTCCAAAATTGTTTTGTAAAAATGGTCAGACGTTCTTCCATAGCCACAAAAATTCACTAGTATGTTATTTGATGGTAGGGGAGTGTGCTTACAGAATGGTTTGGCATGAATTTGTTAGAATCAAAAACTATTAATGCCCAAAGTTGCTCACTTATTCATTTCTAAAAAATTACCACTGTCAAGCTTAATTGAAACTAGGCTCCACTTGCCCTTTTGAAAAAATATCAAACCTAATTCTTGGAGGCTATAACTTTGGATATTAGCTCATTTAGAAATGGTGAGCATGTGTGCAAGATGCTTTTTCATCATTTTATTCTCTTCGCCAAGTATCAAGCATCAATGTTGACCCTTTTGCTACTATCCTAGATAAGTAATGTTCAAACTAGGTAAAATCCATTTGGAATTGATTTTGAAAAAATATCAAATGATGTCCTGAGGCCCTGAAAATTGGCATGAAGGTAGATCTTGGTGGGGAGAATATGAAGCACTAATCGGTTTGTCTTTACAATCTTCCAATTGCTTAATATTATCCTCCAAAGTTGGCCACTTTAACAAATTTTACTTTGTGTAGACATCAAACATTTGCAAAACCCTTCAACTTGGCCTTTTGAATCCCTATCAAAATTGATTGTATGAAGTTGAAAATTGGTGGAGATACTCACATATCATAGATGAACATGTTTCCAAAGTGATTTTGCATGAAATTGCACTGACTTCATTTTGTGATTTTTCAAAGTGAGCCATTTGAGAAGATTTTTCAACTGTACTTCTGAGTGTTAAAATCAATTTTTTGAACATGGGAACCTAAATTTTGCATGAAATTTTAGGCACCAACAAAAGGTATATAATGCTAATAGGTTAGGTTCACCAAAATGAAACATAGTGAAAGGTAAACCCTAAGATTTGACCCTAGGTTTTATGCACATTTTTTAAATGTGTCATTCATTTAATAGAGATTTGAATGGTAATGAGGGTTTGATGGATTGAAAATGCAAGGATGGAATGAGGATTTAATGGATTTGGACAAGGTATGAGATTGAATTACATCCTCATAAGTGACTCAACTAGCCCTTAACCAAATCTGGGAATGCCATAATGATGAAATGCAATGATCTGACTAGGATAATAGTGCAATTTACTATTATGATGTAAATATAGAAGGTACAAAACTTCACAAGAAAATTCAGACAACAAAAATGTGTAGAGAAAGACACTGTGCACTTGTGATTTAAATCAAGGATAGAAAATGGAGGACACAAATTCCCAAGGAATGAGTTTCCTTGTATTATTTTCTAGATCTATTTTTTAGGGTCCTCTGATGTCAGATATGAGCTTTGGATTTCTACCTTCAAACCTATCAAAACACTGCCAGATATTTCTATAACTGAGCTTCTATAACTTGACAAGATGTTGGTCTTAAAATGCAACAAAAAGTAATTTATCTTTGAACTCCTTTTCAATCATATTCAAACCTAAGATTTTCACATTCACTAAGAGAAGAAATGTTGGGCCATTTAGGGGCTTTCCTCAATCAAACCCCATGTAAGTGTTTCCACTTCTACATTGGCAATATCAATCATAAATGGATAATTGAAAGGAACAAAGTATAAAATCACAATGTACTACAACTCACCACCCTTAAATGGCTTGGGTATGTGCAGGATCATGATGGGCCAAAAAGTGGCGATATGATGGGTATGTGTAGGGTTTGTGGATGGTGACTTTTTTTTTACCCAAAATTGATGAAGCAAAAAGGGTTTTTAAAGGAGATTCTCAGCTTTCCACCAATATATAAATAATGCTTTACTTTGAATTTAATAAATTATTATTATTCATTTTCTATTTGAATTATGACAAAAGTCTTGATTGATAGGCTAATTGAAAAACATCTATGGCTTTCAAACGGTATCACATTTTTTGAATCTGAAATATGCATCACATTCTATGCTTCGCATACGATAGGATTAAAAAAAAAAATTGAATTTCATGAAGTTTCGACCAAGCTAAGGTGGTCAAACATACAAGTTTTTATATTTTTAAAAATTTGTAATGAAAAAATTATAATTAATTATTTACTTGGAAAAAAATTACAAAACATATGCATCACATTGAGACATGAGTCCTCTACTTATATCTAAAATCTTATAAAAAAATTATTATCATTTTATTGTGGTTCTAGGGTGGTCAGATAGACGCCTACTTATTTTTTTCCAAAATTTAAGTACTACATTGAAATTTCAAATTTTCACCAAATAGATTTAAAAATAAAAATAAACCTAGTAGTTTAGAAACTACATTCAATTTTCTATAGATTCTATTCTTACATATTTTTGAAATAATATAGATAACGTATTCAAATTTTTATGTCAAGTTTCCTAACTCTAATTTTTCTAAATTTTTTGCCACTTAAGGGCCTATTTTTTCCATGATGATCTTGCACATACCCACTTCCTTGAAGGAATTAAGTCATACACATCACTTGAAGGTCTTGGATCTTTCTTTTCTTGATTGCTTGAATTCTTGAATTGCTTGGATACTGACAAAAGTGAGCCTGCACAAAACAATGACAACATGAATACACATAAACTCACATAAGAATTAACATGATGTTAGGATATTAAATTTTTGTAACAAATCTCTAACAATATTTATCTTGAATTTCTCTTGATGATAGTAATTGCTCTTAATGTTCACCTCTTACTATTTGATATTCAAATGATACAATAACTAGGTATTTATAGCCATCTATTGAATTTCCTAAAAATTAAATCCTGATAGTTGATTTTGGACACTTGAAATTCAAATATTAAATTGCCACTTGAACTAACATATTTGAATTTGGAGGGAATATAGGACACTCACGCCCAAGGCGTAAGTGTCTTGGACCTATTTTCTTTGATAGTTAGAGTCGAGGGAAATGTATTAGTTAAATGCAATTGATTCCTAATTGTGATTCCTTAGAAATTGTCAGAAATGGGCCATAGGATGCATAATTTAGGAAATTAAATACCCTATTAGGTCCAATAAATTAAGGGGGGACCAAACATAAGGTGAATTTTTTAAGGGTGATAATTTATGATGCTATAATACCTAACATAAACATAATGATTAAAAATAGTAAAAAATACCTCAGTGAAACTTGTAGAACCACGACCACTACCAGGTTTTGATGTTGAAGGTCCAACATCTACCTATGCATCATAAAATATTAGTTTTAGTATTACTATTCATACAAGGAAAAAATATGGACATGTAATATATTTACTATTTCTTTACAAATTACATACATGTGGAATCAACATGGCCACATAATCAAGAGCTAAATAAAAAATATATGTAGGATGCACACTTTTACCATAAAAAATTATATATTATGTACATTTATTTTCATCCATTATAGAGAAATATGTTGCAAGTATGAGAATTTGGTGTTTTCATTGATGTCAACAAGCCTATGTTGTCATTGATGTTTGTAGTTGAGTGAGATGGTTACAAAAGTGCAATTGATGTTCTAATTAGCTTCATTATGTTGTCATTAGTAAGGCTATTGGTGTCAAGCTCTAGTGTAGCTTCTTCCTATATTTTTGGAAGTTCTAAAGATGATGATTATGTGTCTCTAGTGCTTGGTTTCCAAGTGCTTTTGATAAAATTTGATAGAAAGAGGAAACAACGTGTTTTAGTGGTATTCTGGGTAACAACGTTGTGTTCTAGTTTTTCTACACATTTCTTCTAGGTTGAAGATCTACTTGTAAGATTAGGATATGTTCGTGAGAATTGTATATAGGTGTTTTATTCAAGAGTTGGTGTGTTGGATCATGGTATAGTAGAAGTTTTGTTAAAAAACAAAAACTTCTAAAACTGGCCCCCTTTTTCTTTGATGGCAACACGTGATGTGAAAAATCATCAACAACAACCAGTAACCCTAATCAAAAACATATACATTGCACATTAGTGCACACTACTCCCCCTTACACAAACATAGATATAATTTCTAGACAATAATTTATCTTTTATAGGACTTCTCTCCTCTTTCTTCATATTTTATTTAGTTAACTCTCTCTCCCCCTTTGACATCAATGGAAAAGAACAACATATTTATTATTTTCTTTGCTTCCCCTTTGACAACAATCACATACACTTTCTCTACCTCAAGAGAAACACCTATAAGGGACAAGTGCTTTGCAACCACTTCCTTTGACAACACCAACACAATGAGAACACAATAACAACACTTAATCTCCTTGAATACAACAACCAAAAATGGAACTACATACTTCCCTTGAGAGATAGCCACCAATATTAGTCCAAAATAAGGAAAGAATCTTGAAATCCACTAGACTGATGCATAATCTTATGTGTCTAGTTTAAAGAAAGAGGCAAAATAACCCCTAATTTCTCCTTGAGATAATCAAAATTATCCTTAGGAAGAGCCTTAATGAAGATATCTATGACTTGATCCTTAGTGGACACATACTCCAACTTCACCTCATTCTCTACAACCTTTTATCTCAAAAAGTGATACTAGATTGAGATATGCTTTGTCCTTGAATGCATTACCATACTATTTAAAATATTCATAGAACTTATATTGTCACATAAGATAGGAATTGGTTCATCATATGATACTCTGATATCCTTCAAGCTTTGCTTCATCCAAAACACCTGTGTGCAACATGATGCTATAACAATGTATTTTGCCTCTACAGTAGATAATGACATTAAATATTGATTCTTTCTTATATGCAAGAAACCAACATGCTTCCAAGAAAGAAATCACCACCACTCGTACTTCACCTATCATCCACACAAGCTACCAAAACTACATCTGTATAAGCACGTAGAGAGAAGTCAATATACTTTGGATACCTTAAACCATGTTCTAGAGTATCTTTCAAGTATCTAAATATTATTTTTACTGCTGCCACATGTGACTCTCTAGGATCTTCTTGTAATCTAGCCACAAGACAAACTACATGGATGATATTTTTTCTAGTAGTATAGTTAGATACAGTAGTCCTCCAATCACTGATCTATCCTTGCTCTGATCAACCTTAGGAGATTATTCATTCTTACTTAGCTTGCAACCAATAACCATAGGAGTACATACCAGTTTAGAGTCTTCCATTCCAAACTTAAATATTTCCTTAACATACTTTGACTATGAAATATATATTCCTTTCTCTATCTGATTGATTTGAAGTCAAAGGAAGAAATCTCAAACTCTTTCTGCATCTCTTCTATAAATCTCTTGCACATGCTTTCATTTCCTCCAAATATTATATCATCAACATACACAACCACAATCAAATTTTGATCTTTCTCAACCTTAAAGTAAAGATTTCTATCTACATGAATGGGTGCTTTATAGCCTAGGTCATATAACACCTCTATTTTCCAATTATCATTTGAGGATGTTCTAGGAACCCTAATTGGATTGATTATCAACCCCAAAGGGTGAGTCAACAAGGAAGACCTAGGAGGGGGTTCTTTAAGCTTTGAGGGGCTTACCACCAAGTAAAATCTTGGAAAAGAAAAATTAACATTCAACTCACAAAACCTAATAATGCAAGCTAAATGAAGGATGAAAATGATGAAATTAAGCAACAGGAAGTTATGTTGTATGTACTTGGGAAGTCTAAAAATGTGATGAGGATCCTAGAAATGAAAAGAAGTAAAAATGTGCTATGGAGGACTAATACACCCTTATTGTCTTATTAGTCCTGCTACTATTTTTTGAGGGAAATGCAGAATCTTCAGATTTTGGAACAAGATCTGAAAGAATCTCTGCAAAATTCCACTTGGAGGACTAAGATACCCTCGCTGCCATCTTTGTCCCAATTTGAATTTCTAGAATCTCTGAAAGTGATCCTAAGGCTTGATGTTTGCACTTCCTTCTTCTTTTATCTTAGGTTTTGAAACTTTCAAATCTTGTCTATAGGCGAGTTTTTGTGAAGATGACAACTTTGCAATGCAACTTTGCACTTCAAATGGTCTTCAGCCTAAATCTGCAAACACAAACATGCAAGAGAGGAAAAAATGTTGTAGGGTTAGTGAATAGATGTTTTCCTTGATCAAACCCCTTGTTGGTAAGTAAGCCTTGAAATGAAATCAAGTATGAATGGAGAATAATGAATGAACAAATAACAATGTTGCAACTCACCAAATCCTAGCAATAAGGTGTTGCAACTATGCTTGAAATGGGTGCAATGGATGTGGTTCTTCACTCTTTCTTGAATGGAGTTGATCTTGCTTGAAACACTTGCTTGAATCATAAACCATACATCACAAATGTTAGCACAATAACAAACATGATGCAACAATATCCTTGATATGATGCTTGAATCTTGATGATGGCTCCAAATGCTTGATGAACTAATCTTGAATGCTCTTGGGAACTCAATTATGCTATTATTAATGCTCTCAAAAAAGACTTGGATCAAAATGAGTGAAAGAACATTGTTTTTATACTTATCCATGCTTAATATCCCAAAAATACACCACACCAAGCCTACACATGAATTCATTAATTGAAAGAGGCTAAATCCTACCAAGATTTGAAAATGAATCCTAAAAATAAACCAAGGAGGACTAAGATGCCCTAGGTGGCATCTTAGTTCTGAGGCTCAAATCTCAAGGCATATACTCCAAAAAGGGGCCCACTTAAGGTGCATTTGAAATTAGGGTCCCAAGACCTTTGGGGGACAAAGATGCCCTAGGTGTCATCTTAGTCTCAACCCAAAATTTTGGGACACAACCAGAATCATTAAATTATCATTTATCCTTTGATGTTTGTTGGGATTAGCCAGAAAAATATGTAGTTGATCAGAGCTTGTGGATGCAAAATAGGACCAATTCAGACATAAAATAAGGATAAACAAAGCAAGGAGGGCCTAAACAAGTGTGAAAATGCAAGGGTATGCATTTTCCTACACAACACTATGGTACCTCTAATGAATCCTTGCTACAAGAAGTACCTATCCAATCTTGCATACCAAGCTCTGAGAGCTTGCTTGAGTCCATGTAATGCCTTCTTCAATGTGTAGACCATATTAGAATAATTTGACAATTGAAAATTTTTTAGTTGTTTAATATATACATCTTCTTCCAACTCACCATTCAAGAATGCAAACTTCACATCCATCTAATAAACTTTGAAATAGTTATGTGCTGCAAAATCCAAAAACATCCTAATAGCCTCCATCCTTTCCACTTGATAAAATGTGTCTTCAAAGTCTATTCCTTCTACTTGTGAGTAGCCTTTACACACAATCATTTCTTTGTTCATAACAACTTCTCTATTTCCATTTAGTTTGTTTCAAAACACCCACTTGGTTCCAATCATATTCTTGTTTGTTGGTCTTCAGAAAAGTACCCAAGTTTGATTCTTCTCAATCTGCATCAGTTCCTCTTCCATAGCCTTGATCAAAAATTCATCTTTGCATGCCTCAATCACTGTTTTAGGTTTAACTTTGGAAAGTAAACATAAGTTTACTTGTTCTTCTATCATAGTATCCTTTCTTCTTATCAATACACCTCTTCTTTTGTCACCAATGATCTAATATTTAGAATGATTCTTTTACACATACTTAGGAGTCTTAGGGATCCTTTCTAGAGATTCTTCCTCTTCAACTTGCACTTCTTTTTCCTTACCATCATATTTATCTTCTCCTTTGCAAGAAGACTCATTTGATTCATATCCATCTATCAACACTAAGTTTTTATGTAAGTCCTTGAATCCACTTTGACACTTGCACTTTCAATAATTCTTTTTAGCCTCTTTTTGTAGCACCAGTAAGCCTTGCTCTTTGTAGAGTATCCAAGGAAGATTTTTTCATCAAAACTTGCATCAAAATTTCCTAAGTTTTATTCATCTCTTCTCATATAGCACTTGCTTCCAAACACTCTAAAATACTTGACAATAGGAGTTATTCCATACCACAACTCATATGGAGTCTTTGAACTATTTGTCCTTGCTTGCACTCTGTTAACTATGTAGATTGTAGTATGAATTCCTTCTCTTTAGATACATCCATTGTATTTTCTTCCTTCATCATTGTCCTTGCTACTTCCTAAATAGTCATATTCTTTCTTTCCAACACTCCATTCTACTAAGAAGTCCTAAGAGTTGACAAATGTCTCTTTATTCCACGCACTTCACAAAAACTATTAAACTCATTGGAGGTGAACTCTCCACCTCTATCACCTTGAAAAATTCATCTTTGTGTAGGTCTACAAAGATTTGTATGCGCCAAATCCAAATTTCCTATAGTAGAATACTTATTCACATTGAACATTTTTATGATTTGCTTCCCAACCTAACATTCCTTACAAACTGCATGTATAGGCTTTGTAATCTTTCAAAGATCTGTCACAGCTTGAGCAGTGCTAATTCTAACTAGGATATCAAAATTGTCATGAAACATTCTTCTATGCCATAACCAAATCTCATTTATTTGAGTTATAAAGAACATACCATTAGAAACCTTACCTCTATATTTTGTCATTCCCTTTTTTAATCTCCTCACAAAGTTTGCTTCTATCAAGCATCAAGCTCATCCGGGTCAGATTCCTCATTCTTTTCTAATTTTCCAACTTTAAAAATAGTCTCTTTTCTTGAATCACTTGGACCAAACTCTCTTAATTCAAAATTAGTTAAAGTACCAAACAACTAATCTCTAGAATAATGATGTAAATTTTGAGCTTCTTCAATAGAAAAAACCTTATGACTATAAGATTTAGGAAGATTTCTTAATACCTTCTTTACCACCTCACCGTCTTTAATTTTTCCACCAAGCCCTCTAATGGAATTGACAACTTCATCCACTCTATGCATATAGCCTATAATATCTTCATCTTCTGTCATCCTTAGGGTTTCAAACTTAGTCTTCAAATTTGCATCTTTACTTTCTTGACCTTATCATTGTGAGAATAAATTTGAGTGTTATTGATTAGACCATTTACCATTAAGCATGGATACAATATAAAGGTGAAGGAATAAGGTGTTTGAGTAACTAACAACCAATAGTTACTAACAACCAACTAATAGTTACAATGTAATACGCAAATATTCACCAACATTTCCCCCATTATTACATTGTTCCTACAAATGCATCCCTTAAAAGATCTTATTCACTTTTCCAAGGGACCCCCATTAAGGCTTACACAAAAAAACTTTCTGATTACAAAATATGTATACATTTTCTAGAAGATTTTCCTTTTGAAGAAACAAATCCTAAATCAGGTGGGCTCTTCCAAGTTACCTCATAACCCTCAAAAAGGTGAAGCTTCAATCTAAATTTTTGAGTTCTTCCTCCATGAACTTTCGAATCATAGATCATAGTTATTGGTAAACCACCCTCCAAGTTGTCTCCTCGACCCTCATAAAGGTATAATCATTGGCCCCTGGCCATAATTACTAGAAAACCATCCTCCAATTTGTCTTCTCAACCCTCGTAGAGGTGTAATACTTGGTCACAATCTTGTGAACTCTCTTCGAAACAATCCATACTGAGCTCTTCACCAAACCCTTTTACTTGTCTCCAAAAAACAAACTTCACAATACGTGTGTCTTCAAATCTATCAACAATAACAAGAAAAAGAAAGAAAATAGAGCCAAAAATGCTTCTCATACAAAGCATCATCTCAAAGTGAGAAGCTAACTTGAGATGATGGAAATTCCTCCATCCTTTGATGTCACCGGCCTCTAATATGACCCTACTACACTTTACCCATTTAATATCTTAAACAAATCTTGGGAGGCCTCATCAAATGTTGCAAAGATAGCCCCAATTACTATAATATGAATCAAATTTATAATGATCTTATCTCTATTGTAATGGACCTTGATATAGCCAAAGACCAATCCTCTCTTTGGATCTATCTTTTCCAAAAGTAGTTCAAATCTCATCATAATTTCACTCGCTCGAACACCAATAGTAAGAAAATAGAATGTTTTGAACTCCATACTATGCATTTCACTTCTTACAAAGAAAATATCTCATTTTCTCATTCAGCAATAAGCTTCCAAAAAATAGAGTTTTAAACATGCATCAAACAAATTCCTAGTGACACTCTTGATTGCATCATCAATGGAAAGAACATGGATACACTTACAATACTCATCATCGGGACATTGGTGAACATAAACCACATCTCCTATACAAATCATCACATTTGAATGCACAACCTTGTTCACTATAGTCTCATCCTCCAAAGCAATACAAATTGCATCCTTCCTCTTGTTTCCCTTAATAAGTATTGTGTCTTCACAAAATAATTATAATTTTTCCATGGTTTCTAATTGTAGGAAAACAACCAAGTTATCATTGTTATTGGATTTATCTACAACCAACTGTTTCGATGCATTTTATGTCAATAGAGTATTTGTCTTGATCTAACTATTGTGCAAGAATGCAATAAACTTGGGGGTTTTCTCCATTTAAATGAAACACATCTTGCAATTTCCTGCAATGGAAAGATGATGGTGATAACAAAATTCCCTTATCAACCATGAACAGAGTCTTCAAGCATAATGGCTCATCATATATCCTTTCTTCTCATGAAATAATCATAATTCAAAAAAATGAAAACAAATTGTGTACCTACTATATACATCTAAAAATGGTCACAATTAATTGGGCTTGTTAATTAATTAAATATGAATTATTTAATTAATCTTCTAAAGTCATCTACATATAAAGAAATTTAATTATTTATTTATATCGTTCACTTTCTAATTCTTCTAATGTAATTAAATAAATAAGTTTATTTAATTATTACCATCTTCCATATTCCTCTTAATTAATTAAATAGATTTTATAATTTATTTATATTAATTATCATAAGTTTGAATTTTAAATTCAAATGATATTCCTCTAAATACCTTTTTCACATTTAATTAAATATTCTGAATATTTAATTAAACACTTTCTAATTCTTCACTCTACATTTAATTAAATATTCTGAATATTTAATTAAACACTTTCTAATTCTTCACTCTACATTTAATTAAATATTCTAAAATATTTAATTAGAAACTTTCCTCACTCTTCACATAATTAAATATTCTAAAATATTTAATTAGAAACTTTCTTCACTTCATATTTAATTAAGTATTTTATATATATAATTAAACGCTTTTCTAACATCTTCTCACACATAATTAGATATTAAATATTTAATTATGGAAACTTCTAAATTCATTGGACATCACATGTAATTAAATAAATTTATTTAATTAATTATGGGATTTATCTTCAACTGCAAAACAAACTCATAACTAAAGATGAAAAATGGCAAGTTGCCTCTATTTTTGAGTGAAAGGTTTTGTGGGAAGGAAACATCTTCCATTATTCTCTCAACCTTCCATTTTTTTCTCGACTTCCAAGATCTCTCACCGTTCATCTTGACAAGCTTGATTTCAACTGTTGATCACATCAGCCAATCATAAGCTTTTGAAAACTCTATAAATACCTCTGTGAATCCAAGCATTGGTTACACACACATACACACATACATTAGCGATTAATTGGATTCAGCCGATTAGCATTTTAGTATTGTCATTATCAGCTTTAGCATTCATAATTTCGTAATCTTACATTCTAGCAATCATGTTTAGTTTCAACATGTTAATCAGGTCTTAGTATAACATGCATTCATCTTTAATCTCATTCTCTAGGTAGACCATTTGTTGAGCCTAACAAATGATCTGAGAGCAAGCTGGAATCAACAAAAACACTAGAGATAGAGGACGATAGGACGACATTGAGAGCAACAAATCTAGTTTGCATTTCTCTTATTCCATTTTCTATTTTTGATATAATGTATTATTGGTGTGTTTGATTTGTTTTTAATCTACATTTATTATTTATTGCACACTTAAAATCAAACACACACCTACAGATTTCTAGGAATAGACCTTGCACCCATAGAACAACAAAGCCTTCGAGTCTTCCCATAGCCTCTCAACAAGTCTTGTTAGCAACTACTCATCACCCAAAACATCCCTCAATGCTCTTACACCAATCAACATATTCTCTTTCCTGTAACTGTCATCTGCATGCTAGATTTGAATGCCTCATTCTCTGCTTCACTGCTCTACAAACTCTTATGTTCCTCGCACCAAGTCTACACTAGCACCAATAAATAGATGCCATACATATGAAATAATGAAGCCATTATCAGATTCAAATGCAGAATTCAATACATACATTCTTCTATAGATTCCAATGCTAATGAATTGCCCCAATGGCTCTATTCACATGACCTGCAACCACCCAAGCCATTTGATGCATTATCACATGCCCATAGATTTTACAATCTCTAATACCATATGTGGAAATAAATTTGAATGTTATAGATAGAATATAAAGGTGAAGGCGTAAGGAATTTAAGTAACTGACAACCAATAGTTACTAACAACCAACTGATAGTTACAATGTAATACACAAATATTCACCAACAATCATCTCCTTCATAGACACTTTCCAACTTCATCTAGATCTCACTAGAAGATTTATAGCTCATAACCTTTACAAGTTCAAAATTAGAAAGACCATTCAAGAGAGCATACCTTTCTTTGCAATTGTTCTCATATGACTTGATCTCATCATCAGTACTTGGGCCACTTGTAGGCATTGCATATCTAGTTTCAACAAACTTCCAAAATCCAAGCTCTAAAGAAACAAGGAACCATCAATTGAGGTCTTCCAAAATACATAATCAAATCCATCAAACAAAGGAGCCTCCTTCTTGTGCACCATCCCAAATCTACCTCAAGCGGTTATGGTTTCTTCTAAGGAACCAAGCTCTGATTCCAATTATTGAATGCATAATATAACTAAGAGGGGGGTGAATCATTTGTACATTAAAATATCAAAACCCTCATTAAAATTTAGATTTGCATTAATCCTTAAACCCTTAACAATCAAAACCCTTATCATGCATTAGCAAAATATGAACATGAGAAACAGTAATACAAACACATCCAAACATGTGAGAACACAAGATTTACGTGGAAAACCCAAGAAGGGAATAATCATGGTGAGGATTAGCTCACAATGTAAAGTAATTGCAACATCAAATGTAATAGGCTCGCTGTCAGAGGGATCACTACCAAAGAAAGAAAGGATCAATACCAGATTATAAAGAAGAATATAGAAGATTGTTACAATGATAAATCCATCTCAAAAAAACAAAAAATTTCCACTACTACTTCACTCTAGAACATTCACACACTCTCTATAGAACATAGACACCTTATACTCACTACTTCCAGTAGCCTTAGCTACTAAATCTCATATTGCACTTCACATTTTCACACTTCACATCATAATTCACATCACACACACTTCACTCTACATCCCTTATCAATTCATCACACATATATGCCATCTTCAACCTTGAAAACAATCTACAAGGTCACCTATGCACCTCAAACATGCAAAATCAAATTAGGTCAACATCAAAACTTTTCTACGATGGAGAGAAATGAAGGTAAACCACATCACACCTTAAATAACACCTAAATCCACATATACATGCCACGCCATGCTTCCAAAAACATCAAAGCATATCCACAATTAATGTAAACACCCAAGGCCAGTCGAACCTATGTTAACACCATTAAACATTTAAGTACACACTTCACCAAATCCAAAGATGACTTGCATACCACACTCAATCTGGAATATTCCATCAAGACCCTAAAATTCAAAAAATCCTTCACAACATCATACACCTAAAGAACATGCTCATTTGCACAAATAATTGACCTTCCACACACTATAACACATGAACCCAACCTTGTGGAGCACCAAACTTTGGACAACTCAAATTGAAGATAGATATGAAAAATATAAGCACACTTCTAGATCTTCAAGACTAGAAACTACCACACAAAGAAATGTGGAGAAAAACCATTTCTCCTAAACAACATTGCAAAATAGTTCACATAATGGTGAACACAAATTCTTCTATCGAATTATCCAAAACTTGAAACTTTTTATATAACACCTCTAAACACCTTTGATCAACATATCCAAACCACACAAGCAGATCTTTGACCATGAAGAAATATGGAGAAAACCACTAAACACTACTATGCCATAGTGAACACTCTTTAACACACTATTTCCTCTTTTATTTAAATTTTCTTAAAAGAACTTAGAAACCAAGAACCACTAACACCATATCAACATCTGCAACACTTTCTCAACATCCCAACCATGTAAGAGGTTGAACATCAACAAGCATATTCTCATCAAAGGGTATGTGCAGGATCATGGTGTGCCAAAAAGTGGCAATATTTGTAGGGTATGTGGCTGACGACTTTTTTTTCACCCAAAATTAATGAAACAAAAAGGGTTTTTAGAGGAGATTCTCATCTTTCCAAAAATATAAATTATGATTTAATTTGAATTTAATAAATAATTATTATTCATTTTCTATTTGAATTACGACTAAAGTCCTGATCGATAGGCTGATTGAAAAACATCTATAACTTTCAAACAATATCATATTTTTGAATCCAAAACATGTGTCACATTCTATGCTTCACATACTATAGGATTAAAAAAGAAAAATTAAATTTCATGAAGTTTTGACCAAGTTAAGGTGGTCAAACAGACGAGTTTTATTTTTCTAAAAGTTGTAATAAAAATTCATAATTAATTATTTACTTGGAAAAAAATTACAAAAAAATATGCATCACATCCGAACATGAGTCCTCTACTTATATATAAAATCTTACAAAAAAATATTATCATAAATTTATTATGGTTAGGGTGGTCAGACAGACACCTACTTCTTATTTTTTCCCTGAAATTTAAGTACTACTGCATTGAAATTTCAAATTTTCACCAAATAGATTTTATTTATTTTTAAATAAACCTAGTATTTTAGAAACTACATTCAATTTTCTACAAATTCTATTCTTACATATTTTTGAAATAATATAGATAACTTATTCAAATATTTATGCCAAGTTGCCTAACACTGATTTTTCTGAATTTTTTGCCACTTAAGGACCTGTTTTTTACATGATGATCCTGCACATACCCCAAAGCAACACTAAAGGTTGGCATCAGTGATACTAGTGATGACAACATGATGCAACTAATCAAATCATCTCCATAGGTTGGCATCCATGCAACAACAAAGATCTATTGACATCAATGACAAAACAAACTCCCAACAAGAGGATCATATTTGATAAAAAGGAAGGAAACACAAATTTAAGGTGACAGAGTTAAAATAATGGTATATTTATTGATGTTGTTGATAAATCAAATACTTAAGAACTATAAAATGGATGTATGCCTATGGAGCATAGCATAAAACTTAGATGAGTATTCTCTTAATAAAGTACATTAATCAACTATATTTAATGCAAAAAATGGAACAAGAAATAGGAAAAATTAACTCTTACTTTGAAGAATCCAAACAAGACTCAAAAGTTCAAATTCAACAACTAGTCTAATATTTTTAGCAATCTCAAGTGTAAAAATGGTTAATAGAATAATTAAATTATTATACCCCTATAAGAACCTCCAATATATAGCCTCCTCAACCACAATGGTACATGATATTTACCTTTGTCATATTTGTTCAATATCAACAACAAAGGACCAAGATCTATAATCACAATTAAAAGCTACAAGTGTAATTATTTAAAGGTCACCTAACTGCAACACACTGTTTTGAAATTTTATCAAAAAAATTGTATTATTTCAAATGGAACCAGTCTACAAAAAATATATCAATAAATTTGAAGTTTCTATGTTCACACAAAGAGGCCTTGTGATAGAGATTATATCTTGAATAACCTTGACTAGGTTGAGAGAATAAAAACAAACATTAGAGGAAACCCAATGAATGATGTATTATTCTATAGGGAAAGAGATTACGAGATTCCCCTACATTCTTCTAGAGAATATATCCTCTAATAAGAACCAATCATTTTCCTAAAATTTAAATACCTTAAAAATTGGATATTAGTACAAGTGGTATCATGATGAGTTATCAAATAATCATAATAAAAATGACTTAGCAAGACTCTAGAACCCAATGAAAGGAGAGAAATCCACAATTAGATAATCACTATAATTTTTTCATGAATTAATAAGGTTTGAGTAAATTCATAAAGAATATGAATTTATTTAAATCTTAATATATAAATCCATCCATGCACTATGAATATTATATTATAAGTGCATTGAGTGGGTCATTTATGCTAAGTTAGTGACATTTTTATTAATGGGGCTCTAAGTGATAATTTCACATCAAGAGAAAATTAACTCATTTTACAATTAATTAATATCATATTAAAAGTGTAAATTTATTTGTGCATTTGATTGGAAGTTCACATGCATGTTTAAAAAAATAATAAAAGTCAATAAAGATAGGACAAGTGGGAGTTAGATCAAGTAGGAGTTGCAAGTAGTTGTGTAATTGTAAGTGCTAGATAAATGTATGAAAGGGAATATTTTTCATGGTAGAAGGGTTTTCCTCCTCATGTTGGAATGTAACATGAGTATTATTTTATCACATTTTGTGTTTGTAGTCAACTATAAGTAATCTTTTTATAATGAGAAATAAACTTTGTGTTGCTAAGATTTATGATGAGATTTGCATCACATAGATGTAAGGGGTTTTAATAGACTTTATGCTCTTAATATTTTATTTAATATTCATTTTTACTAATAGAATTGTAATTTTTAAAATAAAAATTAATTACCAAGAACAAAAATATCTTCAAGAAACTAAAAGAGCTCACTTGATGCTTGCATTGTTATCAAACACAAAGGAAAGAGAGCTACAAATATATAACCTTATAATTTCCAAGTTCGATGAACATGAGGCTAAGATGTAAAATCAAAAAGTGAGAGATTGCTTACCAAAAATTATAAATCCATGAGGATAAAAAAAAATGCACCTCCTAGGAATATGCAACTCATTATCCCATCCTAACTTAAGTAATTTAAAAAAATATACCTAAGTGAGCTTAAATAACATGTACAATATTATACTTAAAGAATAAAACACATCTGAAAATAATAAATATTACATTAATAGTTATAATAAGAAAAACAAACTCTTTATTTAACTCAATATTTTCTAGTAGTTTTCCTTTCTTTTATATCCCCACTATTTTTATTCTATTTCTCTTCCTTTCACTTCATTTTTCCCACTATTTTTATTTTAAATACTTTTTGTTTAAGAGTTTACAAAAATAAAAAATAAAAAATAAAAAATCTATTGTAGAAGTGCATTGTCTTATCAATGGGTAATGGTGATCTATCCAATGTTGTAAGATTTTGTCATTATCTATAGAACAATTTTTTTAATAAACATATTAAAATAAACATCTACCCAAAATTATATTCAACATAAAATAAAATAAAAAATTATCCACGGCAGATGTATTTAGACATTAAAATCTATAAATAGTGACTTGGTAAACAAATGAAAATAGTGGAGGTAGGTAAATATTCCGTCTTCCACTAAAACACTAGGAAGGAGAGTCGTGTTTTTATTATTAGTATATACAAGTTGTGATTGGACATTTTAGAGGTCGAGAATATTCTTTGTCAGTGAGTGGGACTCCTTTTCTTAAACCCATAGTCATACCATGTATAGGCTATGTTAATCGTATCGGATCGCTTTTCGTTTTATACTTTTTCTTTTTAAAAGAGAACGCAATTCTCCCATCGAGGAACACTTCGATTTTGCTTTCCATTCTGTTATTTGCAATCTGATTCGAAAATAGTTAATATATGTATAAGTTTTTTTTAATTAAAATAACTAGATTGTATATATTACGTATATATCTATTTGGAAACATTCAACTCTTACGAACAACCAAAAGAGACTTTTGAAAAACATTGTTTTTAGTTCTTAACCCAGTCTATGGAACGGTAGACTCAGCCGCCATCAAAGTATCGGCGTTTTCCGGCACGTGCAAGATACTAATAACGGATTCAATGGATTTGACTACTTTCCACGTTCTCGGGGCCCTTTAAAGTTTTGAACAAATCTGCCTCTGAGCCAAAACGAGAAGAATACGCAGTGCAGAAAATTGTAGGTATGGATATCAAAAGCATCAGCCGCTATTTGCTTGGTGATGTAGATAACAGTACTACAAACCAGGTGGATGATCTTCGTTTGGTCGAAGCTTCTTCTGATTTAGCGGAGGAGAGAAATAAGCAGGTGAAGGGCCTTCCACAGAAGAAAGACAAAGATTTGCCCACAGTTACAGAGAAATCTGGTGAAAATGGAGAGAAAAGGGCCCGGCATCGGTACAGGGGAGTGAGACAGCGGCCGTGGGGAAAATTTGCAGCGGAAATACGAGATCCCTCTAAGAACGGCGCCAGACTTTGGTTGGGCACCTTCAAAACCGCTGAAGACGCCGCGCTCGCATATGACCGTGCCGCCTTCGAGATGCGCGGAGCGAAAGCTGTGCTCAACTTTCCCCATCAAATCGCCAACTATAGTCGGTCGTCACAGACTCAAACTGGTTTGGGCCACGGGCATATGGGGAGCAGTAGCACCTCTAGGAAGAGGGTGAGAGAAGAGACGGAGGCAACGGAGATGGTGGAGGAGTTGTTTCGTGACTGAACTTGCCGTGCCATTCAATCGGGTCCAAAATAACGAAGCCCACATACCCATTTGGTTTAATGCTCTGGAAAATTCAGAAACATTGCTATTGTTTTTTCTGGCGGTGATTTGGACTCACCCATATACAAGAATTATGTATTTTCTTAATGATACGTATGTGTTCCATTTTATTGCCTATTTTCTCCTTTGTCAAAAGTGTATGGGATAACATAATTATTCTTTGCGTAACTTTTGGTTCAATGGTATTGATGTTAGATGATTCCAAATTTTTTATTGTTTTTAATAAATTGCATAGGTACTTCAGGTAGATAAATTGCATTGCATCCTGCGAACAAAAGATCCGGTTTTTTCTGAAAAAAAGAAAAGAAAAAAAGAGGTGATTGAGATGGAAATGGAGTTTATATAATTTATGAAATGTTAATTTTAAATATTTTGATTGGTTAAGATGTTGTGATTGCAAATTGGAACTAGATTGAAGATGATGATGATGGGACAATTATTCTAAAATTGTTGTGACTTGGCTACGTTTGTAGTTTGTTCTAAGACACTTTTCTCTTGCCTAGTCTTATCCAATTTTAAATTTCATCTTTAAGATCTCTAAAACATATTAAGACGTGCTTATCCATATGTGTAAGAAATGGGTTGTGTTGAGAACAACCTTGTGGAGCTTTCTCTTGATAAGACAAGATCATTGATACCGCTCAGAGTAGTCAAGTTGTTTCAACAATAAAATAAGTTTTGAAAGTGATGCAAGAGCATCCAATTTCATTAGCAATCCTACATCAACCAAAAGAATTTTCAAATTAATTTAGTTTTGTTGTTTTTCTGTTGGTTTTCTACAGCTACCTGGGAGAATTTTCAAATTCAAACTAGTTAAATTTTTCTAAGCTGAAAACATTGACAAAATAAAGAGTTTTCATAACCCATGTCAGTTTTTTAAAGAGGTTTTCACAACTTTGTCGACTTTCAAAAAAAAATTCACAACCTCATTAGCAACCCCTTCTATTTTTTAAATAAATTCTTACACTGAAGTTTCTTTTGGTTTGTAGAACTTGTATCAATTGCTAATAAAATTGTCTCCCTTTTATTTTTGAAAGAAAGCTTCTTGGAAGGTGGTGTTGGAGTTCAATTGTGGTTTCAAACTCATCATCAACCTCCAACAAGGTTGTCACAACCTTTTTAGCACTTGAAGCATCATTGAAAATGTCTTGATTGAAAATATTTATTAAAGGAAATGTGGGAGTTCTATCATTGTTTCAAAACCATTGTCAACCTCTGACAAAGTGGTCACAACCTTGTTGGCACACAAAAGAATTTCCTAAAACTCTAAAGAAATTGAAGCAAGGGATTTCTTAGTAATGTCAATGGTGGCATCATCAAAAAATAGAAGAAAAGTATTTATAAAATAGTTTCAGTTTTGGCATTGGTTTTGTAACCAATTTCAAATTTTAACTAGGTTGCCATAACCCCATTGGATGCCAACAAGCCAATTGCAACCATTATACAAATCAAAAGAAGACTTCATTGATATATCAAAGATGATAAAGGAGATTTTGGAAGTATCTAAAGCTTTTTTTGAAGGAAGTTTGAAATTTAATTATTTTATGCTAGTTTTATAACCATTTTCAAATGCCAACAAAGTTTCCATAATCTCTTGAACCTCTGACATAGGTTTTGAAAGTACTATGAATTATTAAAATTTTAAGAAAATTTTAACCTACATCATTATATTGTGATTAAAAGATTCAATCATAGCAATTGAATATCGTTATGTGATCAATTGGAGAGAAGATATAAGATAAGAGAAATATTTTATTGGGGTGATGAGATGAAGCACAAAGGTTGAAAAGAAGAAAGGGGGAATATCATATCAATGAATCTTTAGAATTTAATGTCTGATTGTACACCTCAAAGTGATTATTTAATTTATTTTGAGATGGAATAAAATTACAAGTTAAATTTTCATTATGTGATTTTTGTTTATTCAACTACTAGATTTGGCTGTCTAATAAGACCCCCATATCTAGACTATATCAAGTGACGTTCAATTAGGTTGATTGTAGTTGTGTTAAGACAAAAGTTATAAAAAAATATTGTGGGGAGAGAGAAGCTTGCAAATACAAAAGTCTCAAGTGTAGACACGAAACACAAAGGATAAAGAAGACCTAGAACACCACAGATTGGTGAGATTACAAAAAAAAATGAGAGGAAAAATAGCAAGGCTAAATGCCATGGAAGTGGCACAAAGAAGATGATTACATGTAAAAGATGTAAGTGATGATGAACAAGAAAAAATAGAAGTTAAAATAGAATATGAAGTGGGTGACATAGAATGAATATTATTAAGAGCGATGTATATAATTAGTAGTAAATCAAGGATGGATCTACCCAAGTACAATGGAAGTCTAAACCTAGAAAAGTTAACTAATTAGATATTTGAGATGGAGAAATATTTCAATCTTAAGATAATAGAGGACCCAAAGAAGTTAAAAATTTATTGTATAGAGATAATTGGACATGCATACCTCTAGTATGACCATTTGCAAATGAAAATATAGAGGAAAGGTAACAAAAAAATTATATTAAATAATAAAATTTTAAATGCTAATGAAATTGTAGACCAAATTCTCGCTAGTTGATTACCAACCTAGTTTGTTTAAGAAAATGAAAAATTTAAATAAAAAGGAGATGATTACCAAGGAGTATACAAAAGAATTCCACAAGTTGGGCATGTTGAAGATGATGAAATGTAAGTTTCAAGACATATTTATGGCTTGTGAATGTTTATTCAAGATGAAATTAGCCTGATCAAGATAATAACTACTTAAGAGGCCTACTAGTATGCTTTGAAGTAGAAGAGAAGTAGGAAAGGAAGAAAAGAAACTTAAATCAAGAGACAAGGGAAAAATATCATGGTAGAGGATGATCAAATTGTGGAAGAGGATTCCAAAATTTGAGAAGAAGACAAAACATCTTACGCAAGTACTATACCGAAGATATTAGAGGAAGAGGAGATTATTCAAGAGTAGAGGAGACTACTCTAGAGAGCAACTATTTTGGAAGAGGAAGGGGAAGGGTATTTATTGGTAGAAATTACCCATGTGTAGAGACTGGTCACATGGCATTTCAATACCCTCAAGTTCAAGAAAATAGTGGCAATGGTAAAGAAGTAAGAAATAATGTGGCACAAGTAGAATAAGAAAGTGTGGCTTCACCCAAGCATGGAGAAGAACTTGAGGAAGGAGAGACCTTAATGTTGAGGAGGATATTGTTGAAGCTTGGAAAGGAAAACAAAGAATCTATTCAAAGGAGAAATTTATTCAGAATAAAATGTTAAGTCCAGTGGAAAGAGTTTTAAGGTAGTTGTGGATAGTGGAAGAGCTAACATTCATATGTCAAAAGAGATGTTAGAGAATTTTACGCTAAAGAAGATGAAAAATATAAGTCCCTACAAAGTTTCTTAGTTGCAAATGGGACATCAACTAATAGTGAGTGAAAAATGTTTAGTGACTTTTTATATTGATATTTATAAAAATGAAGTGATGTGTGATATAATTCCCATGGATGTATGTGATGTCTTACTGGGTAGAACTTAGCAATATGATAGAAAAGTTATACACGATGATAGGAAAAATACCTAAAAAGTAATCAAAGATTAAAATAGTATGTGCTAAACCAATTGAACTGTTGGAGTAGGCTTCTAGGAGCATCTACAAACTAAGACAACACCTTCACTAAAAGAGAAGTGACACACGAAGAGGCTATTTCAATAGGAGTGAAAAGAATGCATTGAGATAATAAATTACATAGTATATAGGCTTTTTAAATAGGCTTTTTAAAGCTGTGAAAAAATAGACACGTGTAAAACTACCCTACGGGGAAAACTAATTATCCCTATGTTAAACTTAGCACACTAACACCCCCCTTAAGTTCAACTTAGGGAGATTATTATGCAAAATGGAGATGCAATATGGGTCCCGACTACAAAACCATGTTAGATACCCATAATTTACAACTACAATGCAAAAGAAAAGAAATCTCTTGCAATTGAAGAAAATGAGAAAAATCCTGTGGAAAAAACCCCTCTCAAAAAGAGAGAAACACAAGATGAAGGACTAAGAATCCTCCAAAACAATGTCCCAAAAGAATAGGAACATGAAGAACATCACTAAAGTAGGAAGAAGCTGCAAAAAATTGTCGAAAGATGACTGCTATAGTGCTAAAACTAAAGAACCTCCTCTGAAAATAGGATGATCAGGATAAAAAAATAGACAACAATCTGCATGAGTGCCCCCAATGACACTACTTGAACAATGATCAGATGGAAAACAAAGGAAAAACATCTTCCAATCAAAAATATAGATGGCACATGAATCTGTAAGAGTGACCCCAATGACACTACTCAATCAATGTAAGTTGAAAATATAGGTGCCAATAGTCTGAAGAACACTAATCAACTAAGGATGAAAGGTTGCTTCCACAAAACAGGAATGCAAGAGTGTCTATATGGTAAATGCTCCATCTCACTGAAATGCATGGGCAACCAGCCGTTGCATCCTATAGCTCTCTCCAAAGTGAGACCAAGGAAGCATTAGCATGAACAGTATAATACCCCCCCATAATGCTAACTTGGGAGAGGCATGACAGATCCAATGAAACTTTTTGTATCACCATGCAGTGCATGAAGTAGAAAAAACAACGTTTAAAAGTGCACAAGAAAGTACCTACAATTGAAAAAGGGTGTGCACAAGCAAAGAACACATGCATGAGGCAAGAGTCACATAGATTCTTGTTGTCTTGGAGGGACTCTCACTTGACAAAGGCGTGATGGAAAATAAAAAGGGCACTACACAACCCTCCATGTCATTTTATAATACAGTGTGAGTACAAAATGTGGCACAACCTTATATGCTAAACCCCCAAAATATATGTACAATAGTGTGACACTTTATTTTAGTGCATTTACATATAAGAGAGTTCTTACAAATGATGCTCAAAATGTTCAAAAAGGAAGAAAGTGCTAGAAGACATATAAAGCAGCCCAATTGAAGCCATCCCATGCAACCAAAAAGATTCCAGGTGCCAAAATATCCAAATAATTAATCAGAGTGCTAAAACACAAAAATATGAATTGATCATACCACGGGCCAAATCTGGAAAAAGTGCATGAGTAACTCTGATGAACTTGGAGAGACCTTTCCAATGTTGCAAGAATTGAAAAATGGAGGAGCATAGAAAAAGTTATGAGCTCCAGAGTGAACAATGGATATTTGAATTCAATGAGCAATAAATGCATCCAAATAATAAAATTTCTAAAAATAACCTTACCACTGGAAAATGCACATTGCCAGATTTTTTACAATATTTTGTTTGCAAAATTTTGCCATCTAGATCAAAAGTTATGCAAAAATGAAAAAAAGGCTTAGAAAAAAGCACTTCAAACTAAGCAGATGCAAAAAAAGGTGGGGCCCATTGCCTGATCTACATGCCAACACCAAGAAAACTCCACAAAACTTGGAGAATTTGGGATAAAAGTTTGTAGCCAAGTAAAAAAGTGATTTTTTTTACTTGCCTAGCCCAGCAAGGAAGAAGCAAGAATGATGGAAACCCTATTTGAAAAAAATGTGTAGTGTAGAAAATTGTATGGTCTAGAAAGCGAGTCAATTTCACACTTAATTTGAACCTATTTTGGCACCCTTGCATTAATTACCCTTTAAAATCATCATTAATAAGCTCCTAAGACCCATTATTTCAGATCTTGAGGCTTATTATAGCTAAAAACCTAACAAAATCATCTAAAACATCAAAAATCCCAAAAACCCACCTCAAAAATCTAGTGTGGGACTCATTTGCCACCTTGGAAAAATGAGTCCCCCTAGATGTGACCCATTCACCACCTTGGGTGAATGAGTCCCATTTGGGGCTTTTTTCAAATTTGAGCAAGAAAATCACCTTTTTAATTCAAATTTTTGGTTGATGTCGGCCTTTGAGATCTCAATAATAGTAAATTAGGTGTTAATGCCTATTTAAGCAAGATCCTAAGTCATTTTTTCATCTAAGAAAGCATTTTCAAGAGCAATTTCAAGATTCAAGCATTCAAAATCTTCAAGCACTCTTTCACAAGAGCATTCAAGTTTCAAAAGAAAGCAAAGTTGAAGTCTTAGACCAGCATTAAAGTGTTTTTGCAAGTCTTCAAGCTCACTTTCATCCAAGATCTAGCATTTTCAAGGGTTGATCATGGTTGTCTATGGTGATGGGGAGATGCAACTAGCCATCAAGCCAAGCCTAATGATTTGTTTCCTAAGTGATTCCATCCTCCATTGTCACTCTACATTCAGCCTAAAGAAGATACAAGCATCATTAGTGCTCATTTGAGTGATTAGAGATCTCTCAAAGTGAGTCATTCATTGTCATATTTCATTCATGCATCTCATTCTTACACATTAGAATAGGGTTGCATTGTGTTTTAGATTTCCTAGTCTTACACACACTTAAGGCTAGGGTTTATGTTCACATTTACATTCAAGTTTCATTGTTTCTATCAAGGTTTAGTTACCAAAATAGGGGTTTGACTGAGGCAAACCCCCCATAAGCAAAGCAAGTCTATATTCTATTTTGCAAGTATTTTTTCAGATTTGGATCTAAAAAACAGTTTGGAAAGGAAGGGCAAAGATTGGAGCACAGATCTAAAATTTAAATTCCCAAAAAAGAGTAATGGGACTGATTCACCAAAAGTGGGGAATGAGTCCCACTGTAGGTGTTTTCTAAAACTGTTTGCAGATTCAGATACCCTTTTCCCCGAAACCAGTTCCTAGGCAAAAATCTAGATCTGAGATTGATTCGCCTAGATTGGTGAATAAGTCCTAGTAGGTCAAAAGTTAGAATTTCCAACATTTTAGAGCTTCAATCAGTCATCTCTAGCTTCTCAAGTGCACACAGTCTTTCCTGTAGCTTTCTTTTTGTTTCATTTACTTTTATAGGTCATTTTGTAAGTCATTGCATCATAGTAGGGTTTAGTATTACAACTTGCATTGCACTTTTCTTTCCAAGTTCTTACTTGGTGGTGAACCCCTTATTAGTTTACGTTCAACCCCTAAGACAACCCTATCAAAATATCTCTTTCTCCTTTGCATTGAGATCTCTAGGGTTTGTTCTTGAATGAGAGAGAGTGAAGATTGCCATTCTAGGTCCTAAACCCTAGAAAAGCCACAATTTTCCACCTTTCAAAATGTATGGCCTTTGTGACTACCGAACTCAATGCCTCCACTCTGCTACGCCAAAAAAAAATTGTGCCCCCTTTTCTCCAATTAGCTTCACAAAATAGATGCAAAACTACAGCTGCAATAGTCGAGCTGAATTGGTGCCTCCTAGATAAAGGAAAATTGAATTGATGTTGAAACGATTAGATATGGCATGGGCTTCTAAATAGAGAAATCAGCTACTCAAAATCGATGCCTTCTATGCATTGCACAAATCTACATGGTGGGTGCTTTGCAAATTGATAATAATGCCTCACCACTAAAGATAAACTCCCTAGCATACAAGGCAATTTCAAGGTGGTGCTAGAAAATAGCAAGATCACCCTCCTTGGCAAAAAAAATGGCCCTCCAAATATGTAACGCACCTCTGATGGACAGAAAAAAATGCCTTTGAATTGATCTGCAAAAAAAGTGAATTGGCCTGCAAATGAAGATTTGTGGCTCTGAGCAGAGCAATTTGTGTTATCCACATGGCAGATGGGTGAAAAATGTTGCGATTAACATGCCAATCGTAGGTTTTGAGGGGTGAAAATAGAAGTATTTGCTATCAATGCCTCCAAATATGAGATTGATTCCTATAGGAGTTAAATCTTTCAACGCTTCAAAAAACCAAGAGAAATTTTGAAATGCTGCCTCCAATTGAGCACCTGTATCAGCAAAAGGAAATGCCTCACAAGATAGAAAATTTGTTCCCTCTTCAAGCAGAATGGTGAAAAAAAATCATGCAACAGACTTGGTGAAAGATCACTGCAACAAGAGAAAAGCGCCCCCTCTAGACTGAGAATCATGCCCTCTTCAATAGAAAATTCGGCAATGAATGAGACAAATTACGCCTCAACAAAAAACTCAATGCTAGTTTAAAAAGTCGAATATCAATTCAGATCTCAAAAAAATCTTGATGAAAACTCTCAACGGAAGGTGGTTGCAGAAGACAAGCTTTGATACCATGTTGGAGTAGGTCTCTAGGAGCATCTACAAACCAAGAAAACACTTTCATGAAAAGAGAAGCGACACATGAAGAGGCTATTTCACCAGGAGTGAAAAGAATGCATTGAGATAATAAATTACATAGTATACAAGCTTTTTAAAGTCACGAAAAAATAGACGGATGTAAAACTACCCTACGGGAAAATCTAATTATCCCTATGTTAAACTTAGCACACTAACATGAGGCAAAAAGAAGAATATTTAGAAACTAGTCAAAGGGATTTTTTGGTTTTTTATAAGCAAAATTTGAAAGAAATGAAGAAGGAAAAGGCATTTTTTTATTTTGTTCTTAGTCTTATAGAGGTTGGGACAAAGGAGAAGAATGTTTTTTAATCACATCACATAATCATCTTTTGGCAACTCATCACTTGGAATACACAAGGACATTGGTCCAACTCACCAATGGTGGAACACAAACACACAAGACAATAGGATACAATGCTAGAGAGATACTAGGGAGTGAATTTTTTTTATTCACATCACATAATCATCTTTCAGTAAATCATCACTTGGAAAACACAAGGATAATCATTGGTCCAACTCACCAATGGTGGAACACAAACACACAAGACAATAGGATACAATGCTAGAGAGATACTAGGGAGTGAAATTTTTTTATTCACATCAGATAATCATCTTTCAGTAACTCATCACTTGGAAAACACAAGGATAATCATTGGTCCAACTCACCAATGGTGGAAACTAACACACAAGACAATAGGATACTAGAGAGATACATTGGACTTCCGCAAGAGAGCGGGAGCAACAAACAAATGTTGTTTAAATGAAATAAATAAATAAATTTTTAAATATAAAAAATTAATAAAGCAAAAAATATAAATACATTAATAAAGCAAAACAAATACATTTTTAGATGAACAAAACAAATAAATTTTTAATATAAAAAATTAATAAAGTTAAAAACTATAAATACATTGATTGAATAGAACATATCAAGAAGTACTATACATTTAATTGGTATATAAAAATAATATATTATAACCAAAATTTTGCCATCATGATTATCTAATAATTAAGAATGCATCGTTGGCTCATTATCTAAAAAGATTCTGTTTACTTCTGAAATATGAATTCCAAAACTTTGCCCAAGCATAAAGATCATTCCCACAGACATATTAAATATAAAATGTCAGAAATAATCTTTACATGGTGTCACTTTTAGGATTACTCAAATGCAACCATTTTTCTCTGAGCGAATCATACAAAATAAGAGAAATTTAAAGAGAAAAAAATTCACACAGATGATCAATTGACCATATGTTACACTTATTTATTTTGTTTTCAATCACCATCACTTGCCAGAACTGATCAGTTCTTTAAAGTACATCATGATCTATTGAAATGTAGAAAAGCAATCGCGACAACCTTAAATGAAACTACAGATTTTCAGTTTTCTCACAGCATAGGAAAACTGGTAAAATCTTTAGCAAGCTGTGAAAAGATCTTGTAATGTCCCACTCCCAGTAATTTATTGTCGTGGAATGGAAGAGCAAGTTGAAGGAGAGGGGAACATCACTTCCACTGCCTATGTCTCTTCTCTCGCTCTCTTTTTGGAATTACAACCGCTCTCCATATGCCCTCCACCCAAATCAGATTTAGTCTGTGACGAATGACTAGAGTTGGCGAAGCGAAGGGGAAAGTTGAGCATAGCTTTCGATCCTCGGATCCTGAAGGCAGCACGGTCATATGCGAGCGCTGCGTCTTCAGCTGTATCGAAGGTGCCCAGCCAAACTCTGACGCCCTTCTTAGTGGGATCTCGTATTTCCGCTGCAAACTTTCCCCATGGCCGCTGTCTCACTCCCCTGTAGCAAGATGAAGCTCTTTTCTCTCCATTTCCAGGTGATTTTTTTTTAAGTATGGGACCATCATCTTGCTTGCTCAGTGTAAGTCCGCTAGCCTTGGATTTCATCTCCTCAGCTAGATTAGTAGAAACTTCATCCACATTGTTTCTGCTATTCTTATCTCCGTCGCCAAGCAAATA
The DNA here is from genome assembly GCA_007258455.2 of Sequoia sempervirens. Taxonomy (NCBI): domain Eukaryota; kingdom Viridiplantae; phylum Streptophyta; class Pinopsida; order Cupressales; family Cupressaceae; genus Sequoia; species Sequoia sempervirens. The sequence continues at coordinate 49,480 of VDFB02353624.1, forward strand.
CCAGCGAATGGTGTGCATGTCCATGCCTACACTTTCAGCTATCGCTTATTTTTCTTTTACTTACGGATGATCATCTGCGAGAAACTTTTAAAGGACAGGAAACGTTGAATGGACAAAAAGGTGCAATTATTATATGAGATATGAATAAGTCAAACAGCCTCCTTTGGAGACCAAATATTTTAAATTCTTCCTTCTCGGTCGTCGCTCGTGCTAAAATCCAGATCAGCCCTGTGATTTGACCGTTCAGCCGTCTCTGTATAACAACGCTCTGCACATATATCTCTATCAACTAATACAATTAAAAACATAGATATGTTAATATTTGCGTATAATTAATTGAGGTTTTAGTTATAATTTTAAAAAAGTTAAAATTAGAGTTTATAAGTAGGAGGTATTTTCCACAGTTTGTTTAAGTTGTGATATTGCTATCGGTGTCAAATGGTGATATTGCTATCAGGATTACTTTATTATTCAAAGGGTAAACGCTTTTGACCGGAGCTATGAACCGGATACAACCATTCAACAATACCACCCCAACGGGGTTTGAACCTTGGTGGCAAGAACAACAATGTCACCTATAAACCATCACACCATGCCAATACCGGCATATTGCTATCAGGATTCAACCATGTAGTTTTACGAGTCAAACTCATTGGCCCATGTTTCATGAGGACCATCCATTATCATGAGAGATGGGTTCTTGTGAACCACAACTCATGAAACATGGGTCAATAAGTTTGACTCGTAAAATTACACATTGAATCCTGATAGCAATATCACAATTAGAGTTTATTCCATTTGAATGGTTCGTAGAGAGTACTAATTATCTTGATTATAATATAGAATTGTTTAAAAGTGTATCTGTTCGAAGCAAAATGGCAAATCTTAAATTACTGTTTTCAAATTTTCTTTTCTAATAAATTTGGTTAAAGAAAACCATAATCATACCCATAAAACTAAAAATCAAGAGAAAAAATTAACTTAGTATTCTATTGAGAGGCCTTTAAAAAAAACCCTCCAAAATATATAGCATTATCTTGATACTCTGTTTACACATGCATATAAAAACCTTCTATACAAACTTTTTTTATACATACTAATATTGTAACAATATCTATTCTATGCATCCTAAATATCTAAACTATATCTATAAACTATAGCCTTATATTTGAAAATGTAATCCTATCCTAAAATCCCCCCACCTCACGATCCATCATCTTTAAGAGAAATGACGAATCCAGCACTTGTGTTGAGAGGCTCCATATGTAGACTTTTGGAACTCAAATACCCACTTAGCCTTGTCCTTGTGTTGATTATCATTGTGGCCAATCATCATTATACTGCAAGGAATCCACAACCTAGTATATGAGTGATTGATTGCCAATCTTGTCCCTAACCCCAAGTAAAAACCAAGACCAGGCACTACATAATCAAGAACATTCTCCAACCTACACGTCCATCTAGGCTTGATCAGTGATTCAATTATGGTATAAATAACGTCCTTGGATTATGCAGCCTCAAGCAGAACAATAATAAATATTGAAGAAATATCTGTGTTCACCCTATAACGGTCGTCTAAGGCTAGATAAGAATCTCCCAAAGCCATACGGATAGAATGGAGCACAATGATGGCTCTGGTTTTCAGGAATTTCATTATCTGTAATGTCCATATGTTCCCAACAAACTTGATCCGGAAAATACAATCACAATTAGCCCCATTTGTTATAAAATACCATACTGGCTCGAGTGCAGCAAAATTGATCCTGATTACCATAGTACAAGAAATTGAGAATACATGCAGTACATACAATGACATGGAATGAGTCGAGAGTAAACGTGCACAAATTTGTTATTATTTGGGCTTGCATGCAACGAAAAAAAATAAACTGGGTGCAATCTTTTGTCATGCATGGACGGAGTTATAATAATAATTATAACAAAAACATGTCTGTTCGGGTAGTGGAGTTGGCTTGGACTATGGGTTTGCTCCCCAAAGGTCTCAGGGGACTAGTCTGGCCCTAGTTCACCGAGGTACCCAAGGTATGGGCTGCTGGGCCGTCATAAATAAATAAAAAATAAAATAAAATAAACATATGTAATTTTTTTATTTTATTTTATTTTATTTTATCCTATATCACAATTATTATACATATTAACTTAAAATATATTATATTTGTTTATAAGATACTTGGTGATTCTTTTAATTAGGATCATGAAAAGTAAAGTTATCAAGTAATTTATTATTGGTAGGATTGTATTGAACTTTCATCATTTTGGTGGTGTGATCATTTTTTTTTATTAACTAATTAGATGGGATTAACTAAGTTTGTATGGGATTATGAGGCTAAATAAAATACTATGGCATAGAAAAACGACAAGACAAACATAGAGGATGAAATCTATTTTGATTTAATTATGCAGTCTGATCCATGGGGATTTAGAGTACCACTTATAGACACCCCAAACCCTTTTTCACATACTTCCCAACCACCTATAATTATCCATATTGAAGCAATATATTGAATTGCATTTTGGTTATTTAATAAACCCTAGTATGCATGCACATTATGAAGCATTTATTTAGAGGTGAATCCTCAAGGGGGATAGTTTAGGTGAACCATGTCCTTTGTGGTTGTGTGCTTCTTTATATGGACCCTTATTAGACATATAATGTGTTTATTCTACAAACATGTATTAGGTAAATTCGTAGTTTGAATAATAAAGATGAAATAATAGAATGTGAAGAAAGAAGAGAAAAGGTAGGATACATGGTATGGTAGAAACCTCTTACTGGTGTCCCAACACACCAAGTCTAATTTAAACATAAGACCATTGAATTCAATATCTTGAATTATTTTTTTGGCTCTATATATACCCTACCACCTTTCATAGTAAATTTCTGAAACAAGATAGTCTTTATTCCATCTCTTATAGCTCAAATTTTTCTTGACTTCCATGTCAACCTTCAGTATTTTTCCTATTCATGTGTGCCTATGCTTTCTAGCCACATGCTTAATTATGATATATCTAGAATGACTTTCCAAGAGTTCTCATTTCATACTTTTAATCACCCATTTCAAAATTCATTAAAGAAGTTTAATATTAGTGAGTGTTTCAAACTTGAGATGATAGTGTTTGAAATTTAAAATTAACCATGTCTAAGATTCCATGTGCTTCAAGATCCAACATAATTATAGATTCTAACTCATTCGTTCCTCACATCCAAGGATATATATTTTTTATAGCTAAAGTGGTTTATGGAGTCAATCATCCCTATTAATTTTTTCAAGTGACACTTTCATGCTCCTTAGTAGAAAACATGTTATATCCGTGTAGTATAAATCTTCCAACTAGTCTAGACCCAATGCATTCATGTTTCCTATTGCAGTTAGTCACTTGTTTCCATAGGATAAATCCTTTCATATTTGGGTGCTTATAAATTCTAAATTATATTTAAATAGAATCAATTTAGATATGAATCTAATGATAATTTAAAAAAAAAGAAATTTCTAAAAAATGTTTAAATAAAAGATTTCAATCTAGCATCTAAATCTATAGAATGTATTAATACATTGCTTTAAAAATATTTGTTGACGTATCAAGCTCATTTGATTTATGTGTGGGGATATTTTCAATTCCCACACAGAAAACCTAGATGCTTTATGATTGCTAAGGAGGTACTTGAGATTTTAAATCAAGATCGTATCTTATCATCTTAACTATGTAATTCAAGGAACATATAGAGTGATATACAAAAAATGACCATAATTTTAGACATGTGGTCTCTAAAATTTATTTGATATGCTAGGATCCTCCCATGTAAAATTTAAGGGATATATTATATTTGAGAATTTGCATCAATTAGCTTATAAGTATGTGCCAAAGCATGGAATAGCACTATAATCTAGATAATTTATATCATTAAGACATTTATGAGTATCATGTACCTAAAAAAATGTGTTCTATTACAACTTGAGTGTTGGGAATTGATATAAAATCAAAATTATTTGTTATTTTGGAGTTTATAGGATTCTAGGATAGAAAAGCCACAATATTAGAAGATAGAACACTATAAATGATTTTTTCCTTGATTTGAATAAGAATATTAGTTATTTTCTCTCTTTATTTTTACAATTCGAGATTGTAAATCTATGAATCTATTTCATTTTATGTTAATAGGCTCCTTTCTTAAGAGAAATAATTTATTATGTTTCAACTTGTGATATTTTGTAACTTATGAATATGAATTTATCAATTGTAGATTTGTGCATGAAACATGGTGGTCTCTTGAAGATATCTATTTTCAAGTTGTGCTAAGATAAATTCACTTGGTTTCATGGTTCTCTTAAAGAGGTTATAATAAATTGGTGGTCCACATTTAGATAGTGATACTATCTAATAAGTTTTCAAAATATATTGCCTTGATTTCTAACCAATATCAAAAGGGTTAGAAATAATAAAATACTTTAGGTAGATAGGAGAAGAAAGTAAATATATCAAATCAACCAAATAACTCCAACTCTTATGCTCAAAGAGTAGAAACTAAAAGGAGTACCAAGTGGGGTTAATAAAAAATGGTAGACACAAGGAGTCAACATATACGAAGAAATAAATAGAATCTCTCATTGAACCTCTTTTAAAATAAACATAATAAAGTTTATGGGTATGTGCAGGATCATCATGGAAAAAATAGGCCCTTAAGTGACAAAAAAATCAGAAAAATCAGAGTTAGGCAACTTGATGTAAAAATTTGAATAAATTATCTATATTATTTCAAAAATATGTAAGAATAGAATCTATAGAAAATTGAATGTAGTTTCTAAACTACTAGGTTTATTTAAAAAATCTATTTGGTGAAATTTTGGAATTTCAATGCAGTGTGCTTAAATTTCAGGAAAAAAAAAGAAGCCGTGTTTGTCGACCACCCTAACCAAAATAAAATGATAATTATTTTTTATAATATTTTAGATATAAGTAGAGGACTCATGTCGATGTGATGCATATTTTTTTGTAATTTTTCCAAGTAAATAATTAAATATGAATTTTTATTACAACTTTTTAAAAATATAAAAACTTGTATGTCTGACCACCGTAACTTGGTCAAAACTTCATGAAATTCAATTTTTGTTTTTTTAATCCTATAGTATGCGAAACATAGAATGTGACACATGTTTTGGATTCAAAAAATGTGATATTGTTTGAAAGCTATAGATTTTTTTCAATCAACCTATCAATCAGGACTTTAGTTATAATTTGAATAGAAAATGAATAATAATTACTTATTAAATTCAAAGTAAAGCATAATTTATATTGGTGGAAATCTGAGAATCTCCTTTAAAAACCCTTTTCGTTTAATCAATTTTGGGTAAAAAAATAGTCGTCAGCCACATACCCATCATATTGCCACTTTTTGGCCCATGATGATCCTATACATACCCTTATTGAGTTGTTAAGTGGGACCCCATCCTCCCACATCATAAGAAAAGTATTAATTAAATATCTCAAAACTATTTCCTTTTCATCACCTTCTCCAACATGGATACTTTATTCAAGTGATATGAACAACATGGTTGCATCAAGAAACACTTTTCTAACATAAGTGATGCATTAATCTCAATATTGACATGGATAATGTTTCTACAATTGATGTTATGTAGAGTACTCTAGTTAAGATGAATACAGGAAACTTCAATATTATTCTATGTGTGCATTTATTATCATCCCACCTTCCTTCCATCTATCAACTTACTCATATAGGGTTATGGAAGTAGATCAAATTTATTACAAAGGTAATCACCATTAGGGATCTTTAGGATGGTTCCCATTTTAATCTTGAAAAGGTAGAATTGAAGGATTTTTTATATATCTTTTTATATTTTTTTCTGGATTCACCTTTCAAAGATCTTCTTACCCTCATTAATGAAGCGGATAAAATATGGCATGACTACAAGTATTGATATATTTAGTAGTTGGAAAGTGACTAAATGGTGAAAGGACTTTTAGAGTGAATAATTTATCTATTCACTATACTTAAGTGTACATAGCTTCCAATGAGGTTAGACAACATCTTGTCTAACTATATGTACAACCTTTTAGGCCTCTAGAGATTACCAAGTTATTTGGTAAACCTCGTGCACATACCTTTTGAGGTTGGAAGATTTTCCATCTGACTTCAAAGGTCACTTAACACTTGGCATCAAGATTGATGACTTGGTCAAATAGGTTGTTGGTTTACACATTCCTAATGATCTGTAGGTTGACAGCTATAGGAGACTTGTCTACTCGTTTGTGCCACATCATGGGGCACTTGTCAATCCACATGATAGGTGGATTGCCTCTTTCTTGCCTATACATGCAGGGCTCCCTTATTTGTACATTTAAATCAAATAAGTACATATTTAGATTGTTCACTATGCTTGTTTTTTCATCTTATTAATTTCCTATTTTTTATATGGTATCAGAGATCTAGGGACAGATATTTGTAGGCCTTAAGGTGAACAAAATTTATTTTATTTGTATTTTGTGAGATTTATTTCATTACTGTGTATTAATCATCTACAAGAAAGCTTGGAATGGGTTTCTTCGTGGAATTGACCCCACAACCCCAACCATGAAGCGAGTGACGTTTGAATCTCTGTTGCTGGCTAAAGTCTATGCGTGAGCATTGTCTGGAGTGTTTGACTTTGTGCTTGCGGAGGCTCTAACATCTGCTACGGCATAATTATGACCTGTTCCTAGTAATTACAGGCGGCGATTTTACAAGGAACCATGCGAATTGCTAGCAAGGGAGGCAAGATTTTTTTGCTAAGAAAAGGGCACAATTTGCAGCTCGAGAAGCATCATCAGAGGGAAGGATTTGCAAGCCAACCAACGCCATTTTGTGGCACAATTTACAGGTGGAGGAGAGGTGTTTCATCAGAGGAGGGGTGTTTCATCTGTATACCGTGACCTCTGCCCACTTAGCACGCTGGCGTGTTGGTCATTTTCACCCAAATCTGAGTGGTGATTCTGTTATGTAGCCCCCCACATCCCTACAAAATCTAGGTGTGACCAGCTATCCACCAAGAGATTACTTTGTCAAACGCAAAGGGCTATGACCATATGCAAGCATAGTCCAAAGAATATGAACGTCGATGTGGATGATTCTTAAATCGAGTTGACATGAGGGAGAGTATATGCTCTCTTGTGCTCTCTTGAATTGGTCAAAGAAGGCGTTGTTGCTACAAAAGCGTGCATCTGCCATCTATATTCCAACAGAGGCGACATCACCTTTGGAGGTGCCCACATCTACCAGTTACTCTCAACTTTCTTGTAATTTGCAGTAGGTCATTTAAATCTTTTGCTGCGTCCTTCACGCTTTGTTGGAGAGAATTAATCCCCACATGGCCTCTCATAGTTTTTTAAGCATTTTGTTTTTGCTGTCATCTATTATAACATATCACTCTAACATTTATTGTGACATTTGATAGCTTTTTTATTAAAGAAAAAAAAGTGTGGTTAAATTAAGCTATTAGGATTTACAAATGCTTGAAAAAGGGGTGGGGGGGAGCTTATTTCATTTTACGATAAATTGCAAATGAGGAGGGGGAGGTTCATTTTAAGTTTTTGTCATTTTTTAGGTTTAAAAGACATACTTATTCTATGTCTTCTTAATCCACCTCATGACATAAACTTGTAAGAACCCAAAACAACAAATAAGTTTGTAAATGCACTCACATATAGTGCCACAAAAACTAAATGTGTGTTCCATATGGAGGAAATTTTGTGCTTACATTGAATTATAAAGTGTAATGGGGTTTGTGTAGAGCCTTGATTTTACATCACGGTTATGGATCCTTGTGTTTCTTGCCACATGGTGTGTGTTACCATGATTTTCACATCACAACAATGGATCCTCATGATTTTTACCTCGTGTGTGTGCCTTGATGCACACCCTTTTTCAGTTTCTTGTATATCTTTTGGACCTAATTTTGGGTCTACATGCCTTGCACACTTGTATGCTTGATTTCAGTTGGTCTTCTTATATCTCTTAGCATTAAGGGGGGATTATGACACTGTTATGCTAATTCTTCTTTCAATGGAGTAGTGGAGGAACCTTCTACTTTGGGGGGTTACATGACCATCTATCTTTATCTCTCATATGGGGGATTATTTCATTGGATCACATTTTGTGAGATTCTAGTACTTATGTAGATCACAATGATGCACCTTTTAGTAGTGTACATATGTCACTCGTGCATTACTCTAGAATCATAGTACTATCTATATTTTCAACTTCATAGGTATCTATGTATTCATGGTTGAGTACTGTTCATATGTTCACTCATGTAGCTTTATGTATCTCTTATCTTCATCTACATTTCTTGGAGGTTTGTTGATTCTAACAAACACTAGTTCATCTTCGGTAGAGTTTACAACTCAGCATGCTTTATTATTTCTTCATCATGATGTTCCTATCATCATGGGACATCTTTTCAAAAGGTCTTAAATCCCTCTCTTTCTCTTTTATGGAGAGTTTTGTTCTCAGTATATTTTCTCCTTTCTCTCCATTTGTGAGAGAACGCATTATACATGGGTACCTCACCAAGCCTTGTAGACGAGAACCATTTCTATCTATTTTTACTTGTTTGATCTTCCTAAGTATCACTTAAGATGGGGTGTTAGAGTGAATGATTTATCTATTCACTATACTAACGTGTACTTAGGTTGGTGAGGTTAGACATCATCTTGTCTAACTGAATGTGGAACCTTTTAGGCCTCTAGAGGTTACCAAGTTATTTGGTAAACCTCATGTACATACCTTTTGAGGTTGGATGACTTTCTATCTCACCTCAAAGGTCACTCAACACTTGGCATCAAGGTTGATGACTTCGTCAGATAAGTTGTTGGTCTACACATTCCTAGTGATCCATAAGATGACAACTATAAGACACTTCTCTACTCATTTGTGCCACATCATTGGCCAATTGTTAGTCCACATGATAGGTGGATTGCCTCTTGCTTGCCTATATATGCAAGGCTTCCTCATTTGTACATTTGGGTTGACTAAATACATATTTCAGTTATTCATTATGCTTGTTATTTTATCTCATTAATTTCCTATTTCCTCTAAGGACTACCTCAAATATCCTTTTCGAAAGATATTTTTCATGGTTGTACATTAGGAAAGAATCCTAAAATAAATATGACAAAGGAAATACAACGAAATCTTCAATAAATATTGAGTTGATACATAGTCATCTAGTATGTCTTTTGTACTTTATAATTTAGTAAATTTTAATATCTCCTTACATTCATAAATTATTTCTCAAATTTCACAATGGTCTATTTTATTCACAAAAATAATGAAGTGTTTGGAAATTTTCAACACTCCAAGTTCTTAACTAAGAAATGAATAGACAAGATCATTAAAATTAATTGAATTGATAATGGAAAGATTATGTCAATCATTAATTTGAGGACTTATATTATCCTAAAGGGGTGAATCTTCAACATGATGTTATGTATAGCCCACAATAGAATGTAGTAACATAAAAGAATAGATCCCTCAAAGAAATGGTCATCCTACACAAGGAATTGTTTTAGATATTGATTCTAATTTAAAGATAGAGAAACCTCATCTTCCTACTCCAAATTATTGTCTAGAATATATAGAATTCATTAATATTTCCACTTTATCTACTCTTCCAGTTTGAGCTTATTAGACCATATGGTAAACAAGTGTATCAATTGAAGATCCTACAAATAGTAGGACTTGAAAATAATATTAGGATTTGGCTCATGCACACATAACTTAAAATATTTTGATCCAATTTGTTTTGAGTAAGTAAAAGGTATTTTTGAATTGGATTTAGCAATAGAGGAAGACTACACTTCCTTGATCAACAATCACATTTCAATCTAGTCCCATTTTGTAAGGGAAGAAAAATGGTATGATGTAAGTGTTGCAAGATGGTGTATCCCTTGGTCTTCTCTGTGTAGTGTAGCACTTGGGTTTTTGACATGGATTAACTACATCCTATGGATATTGTATAAATATGACAGTTGTATCGAACATAAACAGGTTGATCTTTTGGTTCAGCGACAACCACCAATGTAATAATAGGTATCAAAGCTAAGGTCACAAGTTTGAACCCCTCGCTTGTGCTGGGGGGATTGTTGCAAGATGGTGTGTCCCTTGGTCTTCTTTGTGCAAAGCAACACTTGGGTTCGTGGCATGGCTTAACTACATCCTGTGGATCTTGTATAAATCTGACGGTTGTATCAAGCATTAACAAGACAACCTTTTGGTGCAACGGCAACCACCAATGTAACAATAAATTGAATTTTAAAATAATTATGCAATAAAGGGATATGATGATAGTAGAAATCATGGCTTATTGCTAAAGGATTCTTACAATTGATTAGCATAGATTATACTAAGTCATCCACCTCACTCTAGCAATTTGTGTTGCTCACTATTGGTTTCTATATGAAATGGATGTGAATATTAAATTTATTTATGCTGATCTATAAGAGGAAATATGTATGACACAACTATATTGATTTATTAAATATTATTCCTTGGTATGAAAACTTCCAAAATCTCTCTATGGCCTCAAATAAGCAAGCCTCTACACCTATCCCCAAAATGAATTCCATCTAGTTCACTTTGTCCATTGTTATTGCTCATTATTAGTTCATTTATCAAATTGATGTGAAGACTACATTTATTTATGGTGATTCATAAGATAAAAATATATATGACATAACCATAGTGATTCATTCAAGATTCATCCTTGGTATGAAAACTTTAGAAATCCCTTTATGGCCTCGAACAAGCACCTAGGACTTGGTATGAAAAAAATCCCTCATTCAAGATTCTTCCTTCTTTCTCTTTGTTTCGGTTGGTGTTACTTTGACTGTAATTTATACATTCTATGGAAGGATTCTAAACTTCCCATCTTAGTGTTATACTTTAAGGAATTGACAATCACTAGGAATTTTTTTATCCATGATTGGTTCTATATACATTATACTATACATGAAAATTTATCTATGATAGACTTGGTATTGTTATATACCTCCTTGGGATTTAGATTGCTCAAATTAATTTTGGGATAAGTATTTCTCAACCCAAATACACTTGTGATCTACACCTATTATTCCTAATAGCTTATTTCAATCCCACCCTAACTCTCTTTTTATTAGGTGTGAAATAGGATGCTCATTATTTGATTCCTCATATTTATGTTACCTTTTATCAACAACTTATGAGGATTCTCATATACCTCATACATATTCATCATAGTACTTTTTATAATCTTGTCATGCTATCTTTATTTATGCATGATCCTCATGAAATTCAATAAAAATTAGTAAAATATATAATACACTATGTATAAGGGACACAATCATTTGGGATACACTATGTAGCAGGTCAAGAAAAAAATTTAGTAGGATACACAAATTGTGATTGGGATTATAATTCCAAGGATCACAAGTTCACATCTACCTACATTTTTTACCTTGGATTTAGTACTATATGTTGGTTAAGTAAAAATTAAGATGATATTTCTCTCTCATATATAAAGATAAGATATAAAAGGGTTGTGAGTGCTACTTTAGAGGCAATTTGGCTTCATAACATCCTAACAAAGTTTGGCATCACCTAGTAACTACCATTCATCATCTCCTATGAAAACTAATGTGTTTCTTCAATCTCAAGAAATATTATTCAACATCAACGAATAAAATATATTGATATCCAAATACACTACAAATAAGATCTTATATAGGAGAAAATCATCAATATTTAGTACTATCCTATACTAGAGAAGATTGTAGAAAATTTCACTAACTATTTCTATTGAGAACATATATTAATCTTTAATATATTTTATGGGTGTGAGGGACTATCACTTTTGGGGGGATATCTATTTTTTCCACTTCCATCCTTAAAATCGAGTCTTTCCTATATAATTTTCATTCTCCCCTTGTAGAGGGTAGACTCCTTTTTGTAATGTTGTATTAGATACTATATTTTGTGAGTATCTACTTTTACTCAAGTATTTCCATAACTATTTTTTTAGTCATGAGCTACACTTGTGGGTGGTGTTGGTTTAATTATTTATTCATTACACCTTAGATTAATTTTACAAGTAATTTATGTTGGAAATAGGATGCCACTTAATTGCAATCCTAAACATTATTTATTTCATGTATCTCCTAAGTCCTTGGAAAGTGTTCCCCAACACTAGGATTAGAAAGAGATTAATATTTGATGAAATAATCATGTTAATTGACATTTCCAATTAATTCTAAATGTTAGGAGCATGTGAGGGCATTCAATATGAGTTCCTAAATAATAAGGGCACATCGGGCACCCACATGGTAGGTGACACTCACCCTGAGTTTAGTTGACTATTCAGAGTAAGAGATGACACTTTTGAATGCATGTAAAGATCATAGGAGTTAGGGTTTGATGTTTGCATGCATGAAGTTTAGTTTAGTTCAGTTTAGATTAGTTCAATTCATTTTAGTTCAGAATCAGTTTAGTTTAGTTTAGTTCAATTCAATTTAGTTCAGTTATGGTTCAGTTATCTTCAATTAGTTTTAGTTGAATGCTAGTTAACTTCAGTTAACTTAGAATGCATGACTAATGACTTGAGTTGCATGATAGATAACAAGGACTACCTTCAGTTAACAGGGGATGACCATTCTTGCATGAATGGTGTACAAAAATGTTTCAGTTAATAGGAAATGACTTGGACCCAGCTTGGGCACCAAAGTTGGCTTCTTGGAATTAACTCCATTGCATGTTAAGATATTTTAGAAGGCTAAGTTAAGTGGGCCCACTCTTGGGCACATACTTTGAGGATGAAGCCGTGAAGATATTTACAGAATAAAGGTTGAGTTTGTACTTCAGTTTGGGATGCCCAAATGGATGAAGATGAGGATTTGACATTGTTCTTCATGACATAACTTTAGTTGCAAGAGATAGGAATACCTTTTAGGGATATGTCTTGAGCATTGTAATTGTAACTCTTGTTGAGTTTACAAAGTTGTTTAATTCCTATTTATCTCAAGCAAGTTGAAGAGAGTTATTATCAGTTTTATTGTAGGTTGTGAAGAAGATTTGGTGAAGGAAAAAGAATCATTCTCAAGCAAGAATTGGAGTTATTGTAATCTACTTCAGAGATTGAATAATAAATTAATTCTTGGTGAAGTTTTTTCCTGAAAGGGTTTCTCCACGGTATATGCTTGTGTAATATTTCTAATAAAACACCTCAATTTTCAACATTTGGTATCAAAGTTGATGTTGGGTAGAGTATTGGGATGCCTTTCTCTTAAAGATTGAACGATTTATTGGCTTAGTGGGAGCTTTTATTAATTTTGTTATTACTAATTTTGGAAAATAAGTTTTGTTACAATGAATTCTTGTTTAGATATTGAAAGGTTCAATGGATCTAACTATGAAATGTGGAAACTAAAAATGGAAGATCTTCTTGAAGAAAGAGATTAGTGGTTAGCTGTTAATAATGAGACAAAGACACCTACAACTATTTTAGATGAGGATTGGGCCAAGTTAGATAAGAAGGTGAAACATATATTTTTGGGACCCTAAGGCTTCTCTTGCACTTCTAGGGGTTTTCACCTAAAAGGAGAGAGATAGGGCCAAAAATGCTAATGATTCACTCAAATTATGTTGTATGCAATGTTGTCTAAGCTAAGTGAAGTTAACTAAATGCAATTGACTAATCTAAATGAATGAAAATGAATGCAAAAGTGAAATTAAAGCTATGTTTGAAAACACATTCTGATATGCAAACAATGAAGTAAATGAATGAAATATGTAGAACATAAAGAGATGAGCTTTAGAAATCAGCATGCACCTGGGAAAAGTGTGATGAATCTAGAATGTTGTGGATTTTGGTTGAAGTCACTAATTTTTCATAGTGGGACTCATTCACCCAAGGCAGTGAATTAGTCCTCCTCCTGGTGGAAAAGTGTCGGAAGATGGTTTCTAACTGTCGGGGATCCAGAATCTAAAAAAAATCAGATTCTCAGTCCTAAGGTGGGACTCATTTACCACTAGTGGTGAATTAGTCCTCTCCCAAATTTCTAAAAAAATAAGAGACAACTCTACAACACCAGATCTGGAAATCATTAATTGTTGGGTTGTCAAAGTCAATTCTACATGAAACAGACATAAAACCTTCTCCAAGCTTGAAATGGACTTGAGTTGACTTGAAGCACCTAGTTGACTTGTAAACCAATCTTCAACACCAAAAAGCTTGTCAAATCTACACACAAAAGTCTACAAACAAACATGCAATAGGGGGAAAATGGTTGAGGGTTAGTGAATAGGGGTTTTCCTTGGTCAAACCCCACTTTTGGTAATTAAACCCTTAATAAGATAATGAAATGCAAGAGGAAGATAAAATAATAACATGCAAATGCTATCAACTTACCAAAACTTTGATAATGCAAGTCTAAAGTAATGTTAATGGCTACTTCAAAGTGCTTGAATAGTGCTTGAAAAGATATTGCAAGATGCTTGAGATTGCTTGAATGTGTTAGGAAATTGAATGCTTGAATAAGGAAGTGTAAAATGAGGTGAAAATCACATATTTATACAATTCTTGTGCCTTACTATTTGTTCATACCTCATCACAAGCTGACATCAAGTGATTTTGAATAAAATCTCGAAAGGAAAATTTTAAAAAATTGAATTTGGGGCCAAGGGGGACTCATTTGCCACCCATGGCGAATGGGTCCCACCTAGGACTTGAAAATGTGTGTCAGGAAATATGTTGTATTTAATGTTATTTGATAGGATAATATTCAAAAATACACTTAATTAAGTCATATGATGGCATAAAGGGACCAAATAAAGCATGAGAAAGGGATAAATAATGAAAATATGCCTAGAAAAGCGTGAAAGCTTGTTACTAGACTTTACAACACTTCAAAATAGGACTTGATTAGTGATGAAAAGGTGGTTTTTAGATGGATTGTAATAAATAGAGTCTAGAAGAGTGTAGAAATGTCTTACAACACTTCACAACACCTTCACAAGACGTCATTCTTTGAGTTATAGTACCTAAATAAGCATGTTCAAGCCATGTTACAATATAAAATCAGAGCAACATAGTTCCAACACCATGAAACAAGACCTAAAAGGCCATGAAAATGACAAGGGGCCATTTTTCTATGGCACAGAAGGCAAGAGGAACAATTAGATTATGTCTTGCTGATGTTGTTCTCTTGAATGCTTTAGATGAAAATACTGCATATAAATTGTGGAAGAGAATAGGTGATATTTATCAAACTAAACGTCTCACCAATAAGTTATATCTGAAAAGGAAGTTGTATTCTTTAAAAATGAAAGATGGTGATTTTGTAGCACAACATTTAAATGCTTTTAATTTTATTCTCAGTCAATTAGCATTTGTAGATGTAAAGCTAGAAGATGAGGATAAATACATTTTGTTACTTTGTTCTTTACTAGATTCTTGGGAAAATCTAATTGTTGCTATCAATGGTAGTGGTGTAGATCCAAAGATGGACAATATCATTCCTACTCTCCTATCAGAGGACATGAGGAGGAAGTCTAAAACTGTCTCCCAAGATGCCTTGTTTGTAAGAGGTAGGCCTAAAGAGAAGGAATCTAAGGCAGACAAAAAAGGAAAGGGTAAGTCCAAAGGACGGTCTAAAACCCCTGGTAAGAGTAAGGTAAAGTGTTGGAATTGTGGAAAACCTAGACATATTAAAAAGGATTGTAAGAGAAAGAAAAATAGTTTTTCAATGCTTCTACAGAGAAATCCACCAATGACAGTAATGATGCATTAGTCATTTGTTCTAATACTGTTGTTGATAAATCTTGGCTTATTGATTTAGGTTGCTCCTATCATATGACTCCTAACAAGGAGTGGTTCTCTAAGTATATTGCATATGATGGAGGGGATGTATTCTTTGGAGACAATGGCACAACAAAAGTTGTTGGAAAAGGAGAGGAAAAATTGTGTTTCAATGATGGTAGGGTTAAGACCCTTAATGATGTTTTACATATTCTAGGACTTGCTAGAAATCTACTTTTTTTCTCTAAGTTCAATGATTCTGGAATGCATGTGAAATTTGACAAATGTGGTTGCAAATTGGTGAAAGGGAATATGGTGGCTTCTAAAGGATCATACATTGGGACTTTGTTTATGCTGAATACCTCCAATGTAAATATTTTATCCAATGTAACTAAAGCTGAAAATACATGTATGCTGTGGCACCATAGATTGGGCCATATAGGTGAAAAGGTCTTAGGACCATTCTTAATAAAAATTTGGTTGATTGTATTCCTAATTATAATATTGGAAAAAATGACTTTTGTGAGCATTATGTGTTTAAAAAGCAATCTAGATCTAAATTTCTTAGTGGTACCAATAAAGCTAAAATATTATTAGAGACTATTCATTCAGATGTAATGGTCCCTGTGGATATTGACTCTATTGGAAAATCTAGATACTATGTCACATTTATTGATGATGTCTCAAGATACACTTGGATATATTTTATACATAACAAATCTGATGTGTTTAATAAGTTTAAGGAATTTAAGGAATTTAAGGCTTTGGTTGAGAAATAATCAGATCATAAGATAAAAGTGTTGAGATTAGATAATGGTGGTTAGTATTTTTCTAGGGAATTTGTTGATTATTGTAAGCATGCATGAATAGTGAGACAAAAAAATACTCCATATACACCTCAACAAAATGGAGTAGTAGAAAGGATGAACTGAACCTTAATGGAAATAACTAGGAGTATGTTAAGTAGTGCTAAGCTAGATCAGTCCCTTTGGGCTGAGGTGGTATGTACTTCTTGTTATTTACTCAATATATCCCCTAGTTCATCTATTGAAGATCTAAAACTCCTTATAAAATGTGGTTAGGTAAGAAGCCTAGTGTTGCACATTTAAGGATCTTTGGTTGTGAGGCTTTTGTTCACGTTCCTCAAGAAAAGCGATCTAAATTGGATCCTAAAGCACATAAATGCATATTCTTAGGTTATGGTGAAAATGTAAAAGGATACAAGCTTTGGAATCCACTAACTCAAAAAGTTTCTTTATCTAGAGATGTGATTTTTAGGGAATTTAGAGCTTATTCAGGAGAAGAAGAACAAAAGGAGGACACTTCTTGAATAGTGCATTTTGGGATAAATAATGAGAAGCAAAAAGATGCACATGTTGAAGAACAATTGGATAGATTGGAAGAGGAGAGTTAAGAGAGTTCTTCTGAAATAGATGCTCAAGATGAGCATATTGAGGAACAAGTAGAAACCCCTTTGAGAAGATCCACAAGACAATGAAATCCCTTTGATAGGTATAGCCCACCTAATTTTTGTTGTATTTTTTCTTTAATGAGTACTAATGATGAACCCAATTCTTATAGGGAAGATTTTTCTCAAACGAGAACAAGCTTTGGTCACAAGCTATGCATGAGGAAATGGAATCCTTGGATACTTGTGACACTTGGGATCTTGAGAGTTTTCCCAAAGGAAGAAAGGCCATTGATTGTAAATGGATCTTTAAAAAGAAGATTGGAGCATATGGTAATCTCGAAAGGTACAAGGCTAGATTAGTAGCCAAGGGCTACTCCAAGAGAGAGGCAGTTGACTTTAATGAAATATTCTCTCCCGTTGCTAAAATAACTTCTATTAGATTATTTTTGTCTATTGTTGCTACTTATGATTTTGAAATAGAGCAAATGAATGTGAAAATTGTGTTTTTGCATGGGAATCTTGATGAGGATATTTATATAAAGCAACCTAATGGTTTTGTTGTAAAAGGAAAAGAAGAATTGGTTTGTAGGTTAAAGAGATATTTATATGGATTGAAATAGTCACCCAGAATGTGGTACCAGAAGTTTGATGCTTTTGTATTGAAAATTGGTTATGTTAGAAGTGAGGAAGATCATTGTGTTTACATAAAATTTATTGATGATCAGCTTTTAATTATTATCTTGTATGTTTATGACATGTTGTTTATTGGTAACAGCAAGGTAATGATCAAAGAATTGAAAGCACAACTCTTGAGCATATTTGAGATGAAAGATCTAGGGGCTGCAAAATATATCCTTGGTATGGATATCATTAGAGATAGAGGTAATAGAGAGCTTTGCTTAATTCATAGCAATTATGTTGATACTATTTTGAAACGGTTTAACATGTAGGATAGTAAACCAGTTAATATTCCTTTACCAGTTGGCACAAAGTTAAGTTTAGACATTAGTCCTAAATTTTATTGTAATTATGAGGAAATGTCTCAAATTCCATATGCTAGTGCAATTGGTAGTTTAATATATGCAATGGTCTGTACAAGACCAGATATAGCCCAAGCAGTGGGAGTTCTTAGTAGGTTTATGTCTAACCCTGGTAAAGAACATTGGACTTATGTTAAGAGGATGTTTATATATTTACGAGGGACTTCTGATTATTGTTTAGTTTATCATGATTCTAATGACATTGATATTATGCATAGATCATTGGACATACATGGTTTTGTTGATTCAGATTGGGAAAGAGATTTGGACAGTCGGAGGTCAACAAGTGGCTATCTGTACACTTTGTTTGGAGCTGTAGTTACTTGGATGAGTAAGAGGCATGCCACAATTGCTTTGTCCACCACAAAAGTAGAGTACATATCTGCCACACATGCCTCTAAAGAGGTAGTTTGGCTACAGAGACTTGGGAAAGGTATTGGTTTTAATTACAAGCAAGTTAGACTTGAATGTGATAGTCAAAGTGCTAATTGTTTATCCAAAAATCCTATGTATCATGCTCATACTAAGCATGTTGATGTTCAGTATCACTTTGCACAAGAAATGGTTGAGAGTGGGAAGGTATTAATTGAGAAAGTTGACACTTTGATTAATGTTGCAGATTCTCTTACGAAGCTAGTTCGTACAGATAAGTTCTTGTGGTGTAGGAAGGCCATTGGCCTTGAGTCCTGTACTTGATTTATAATTATTATTCCTTGTTTAGAATAATTGCAATGTATAATGTCAAGTGGGAGAATGTTGGAAATAGGAGTTAGGGTCTGATGTTTGCATGCATGAAGGTCAGTTCAGTTCAGTTTAGTTTAATTCAGAATCAGTTTAGTTTAGTTTAGTTTAGTTCAGTTATGGTTTAGTTATCTTCAATTATTTTTAGTTGAATGCTAGTTGAATTCAGTTAACTTGGAATGCATGACTAATGACCTGAGTTGCATGATAGATTTAATAGGGACCACCTTCAATTAATAGGGGATGACCATTCTTGCATGAATGGTGTAGAGAAATGTTTCAGTTAATAGGAAATGACTTGGACCTAATTTGGGAACCCAAGTTGGCTTCTTGGAATTAACTCCTTTGCATGCTAAGATATGTGGGACCACTCTTGCGCACCTATTTTGAGGATGGAGCCTTAAAGATATTTACAGAATAAAGGTTGAGTTTGTACTTCAATTTGGGACGCCCAAATGGATGAAGATGAGGATTTGAAATTGTTCTTCATGGCATAACTTTATTTGCAAGAGATGGGCATACCTTTTAGGGATAGGGCTTGAGCATTGTAATTGTAACTCTTGTTGAGTTTACAAAGTTGTTTAATGCCTATTTATCTCAAGCAAGTTGAAGAGAGTTATTATCAGTTTTATTGCAGGTTGTGAAGAAGATTTGGTGAAGGCAAAAGAAGCATTCTCAAGCAAGAATTGGAGTTATTGTAATCTACTTCAGAGATTGAATAATACGTTAATTCTTGGTGGAGTTTTTTTCCGAAAGGGTTTCTCCATGGTATATGCTTGTGTAATCTTTCTAATATCCTGTCTAATTCTTCTACAACTTCTATCTTCATTATACAAACAGTAAAATGGATTAATCAGATAATCACCCACAAAGAATCTGTAACAAAGGAAAGCATATTTAGATCAACAATCTTAAATTTTTACAAAGTATTAAGCTAAGAAAACACCTCAATTTTCAACAATTTATATTTATTTACTTATGTAACATAATAAATAGTTTTGATTATATTAAAACTAGAAGGGCTAGTACCCATTACAAAACAACTATCAAGGCAAACCAGGGACTCACGAGCAATGAGAAAACCAAAAAATAAACAAAACAAAAAAACTTAAATAGTTCAACCAATAGGATTAAAACAATAATAAACCACAGAACTAGGACCATCACTAAACAACCAAACACCTACAAGTCTCCTAAAATCTTGAGACCAGTGATCGTGTTCCACTCCTGAGATAGGAACTCAAGCTTCTTCTCAAAAGTCACAAGCCCCTGAAGAATGGCCTAGGTATCCCTAGTGACATCACGGGATGAGGTGTCCATCTTCTTTCCATTATTCTATGTGTGACCATCATCCACCCCATATGTAGCCACTTCCCCTGGCTCTTCCTTATCTCAACCTACAAATCTTGAAGAGTGAGGTTAGTATTCTTCATAGTTTCTTTGCTATAGTTTGTGATAACCCTTAGGAACTACATTCTCTTTTCCTGGTTTTGGTGTAAGGTGTCAATTTCAGTCAATAAGTTCTTCTTTTCTTCCTTAGAGCCAATAATGGACTGAAGATCATCAAGCTCTTTTTCCCATCTTTCCCACCTCTCAAAGGACCTGGACAAGGTGGTAATCATGTCACAATGTGTCTTATTCTCCACCTCCCCAAGCCACATGGCTTGTTGTTTCAGAACCTTTCCCTCCAGGATTTGGATCCTTTCTTTAGCAATAACCAACTAACCCAAAATCCATTTCATAATATCTTTTTGGTCATTAATAGTCTCTAAAATTTTATTCAATTTTTCACTTATGGGGTCGGAAGGGATATGAATTGACTTAGGTTTAGTGCCAAGTTCCTCTAGATTGATGAACAGGTTGGGAGAATTTTGAGGGATAGGGTTAGTAATAGGTGGGGTGTTGGGAACCTTAAAGTCATGGCCTTGCGCTGAGGAGTGAACAGGGGAATTAGCCGGGGTGGGGTTCCACAAATCATCATCATCATCATCATTAGAATTATTAGAATATCCCAACCTAGGAGAAATGGTCATAGGTGTGGGCTCCGATAGGGGAGTGCATTTGATAGGGGTGAAAGGGGTATTATCATTAGCAAGGGCTTTACCTCGAGCCTAGGAGCTATGATGAATGGCAAGAGGAGTTTTGTCAATAGTGATAGAAGGGTTGGGGTCCCTAAGGGGGGTTAGTGGAGTCCAGGATAGTATCTAAAAGAAAGGTGTTCTTGCACACAATAGCAAGGGAGGGAAGCAAAGCTGCATGAAACTTGCATAAGCATGATATAAGGCCATGGTGGAGGGGTAACTTCTTACTTTTAGCATGGACATTCCTGACAAACTACTCAAGTAATGATATGATCCAAAAGGGAAAAAATCATCTTGATATTATACCTAAGATGCTTGAGCATGGGGAAAAGGTGGGCATGGAAATGGTGAAAATTCCCTTCAAGAGTGACATACCTCATGAGAATTTCAACAATGGCACACCAGACACCAAGAAGGTCCATGCGGTTGAAACCATTCTGCAACCTATTCACTTTCTCACCCTCTTTCAAGAATCGTTTCATTTCCTCTTGGTAATGATTCAATTCAAATTGTGTGGAATATAAATCCCTTCTAGCAAAAGCCCTGTAACCTCCGCAATAAGCTAAGGGGTCACCACAAAAGAAACACTTCCAACAATAAAAGTCTCTTCCACCCACAAATTGGAAAAATCCATGGAAATTTTGGGGTTAACGCCTTGCATCCCCTCAACATACGAGGCCAGCTTGCCTCGGTCAAGAATCGCCTAGACCTCTTTGTCCTGCTTCTAGCCATCACAAGTAGTATGTGCATCTTAGAAAAAATTCCCTCCCATCGCAACACCCACAAAAGTCATAGGAGAGAAACACCAGTAATGGAAATGGCTGTTCAAAAACCAAAGCTACAAATAATAATAAACCATCAAAGATTGATTAGGAGGCTTAAGTTGCCATAAATGACAATCATTTCAATCATCAAAACGAGCTAGAAACAAATCCAACTTGATCTCAATTGGATAGTACTTTGACATCATTTTGAATTAATTCAAGCAATTTACTTGGGATATGGCAGATATTATCCCATTTTACCAAATTTGGAGTAAAAGCTCTAAGATTTTCTAAGGAATCAACAACTTTATTGCCACTCCTAAACATGTGATTCACTATACAATTCCCAAGGGAAATCACAAGATTGGGAGTCGAGGACACGAGGTCTTAAAGAGTCCAACAAGGAGAGGCAAGCTCAGTCAGCATAAGAACTGTATTCCTTGAGTCCCCTTTGATGATTAAATTAGAGAAATCAGCTTGTGTGGAAATTTTAATTTCATGGAAGGTCGTAGTCACCTCAGCAAAACTAGAGGATTGAACCCCCAAATTGATTGTATAATCCAGAACTAACCTCCCCTTATGGTTACGGATGACCCCACCCCCACCTGCCCAACATGGGTTGGGTTTGGCCTTACCGTCAAAATTGAGCTTTAGCTAGCTAGGCTTGGGGGGGACCAAGGCATACTACATCTATCTGGAGGGATATGCGAGCTAAGGGAATTAAGGGTCCCAGAAAGATTCTAAGAAAAAGCAATTGAAACCTTTAGATCATTAGGGTTTCTTTTAGGCTTGCAAGGGGTTGTAGAGATCAGCTCGAAAACCTAACTGATAATTATTTTGGCCATCACCTTCCATAGAGAACTTTTGTTTTTGAACACTTTGTTATTATGCTCCGTCCAAAGCACCATGGATCCTATGAAATACAATAATTTCCACGAAAGCTCAATGAGCAAAGGGTGAAACACCTGAGGGGACTAGAAGTCAATAATCTCATGCACATCCTTTTGCCATACCCAACAGACTTTGAAAAGAGATTGAATTTTCTTCCTAACTTGCTAGGAGGAGTAGTGGAAAAGAAAGTGAGGAATGGATTCAACTTCATTTTCCCACAAAAAACACTAGTTCCCAAGTTGAATGCCTTTTCGTTCAGATTATCTAGATGAGGATCCTTTTGTGATAGATAGTCCACCAAAAAAAATGACTTTAGGTAAAGTAATGCCATGGCAGAGTTGCATCCAATCAAACAAAGAGTTCCAAGAAATAGATAGAAGGTTGTAGCTGGTCTTGACAGAATAAGTGTCATCCTTAGAATTTTTCCGAACCAGTGAGTCAAACAGATAAGAGGGGAAGAACTTGTGATTCTTGAGAATTCTAAGAAGTTCTTCACTAGCCAACCATAAGGGAGGATCAAACCAATTTGGGTCAATCATCCATCTAGGAGGAACAAGATAGAAATCAATATAATCTAAGATCTTATCCCCTAGCCAATTACAAAGGTTCTAACAAACATTGGATAAAACAAGGTAGATGCCAATATCATGAGAAGAAAACAAATTATCATCCCAAAAGGAGACCAAAGTGCCCAGTTTGACCAACCAAGAGGCCCTAGAGGAAAGAATATTTTCGTTTTTTAGAAGGTTATTCTAGATCACCGAACCAAAAGGTGGAACCTCATTTCTCAACAAGGAAATACAATCACGTCCTTGCAGATACTTATCCTTGAGGATAGTAATCATTCAAAAGGATAATAACATAATAAATAGTTGATCACGTGTTAAACCTTTAATTGGTGGGAACACATCTTGCTAGTGTAAAAATATATAAATTATTAAATAATTATATCCATTTTAACAATAGCATGCTTAATCTTACTTAGGTCACATTATTTTTTATCTTAATTCATAGGATAAAGGCACATTTCATGATCTACCTTAATCCTCACCTAGGGTTTCATTGAGGTTTTCTTTAACTTTTATTAAATTTAATTCAAATGTTTTATTATATCATGCACATTCATAATGATCCATGGATTTTTACATCAATGGAATTTTTTCAATCATCATAATTCTATTCCTTTATCCCTCTTTCTAAGATAGGTGTTTGATTGCATGTAATATTTTGGAGTTGTAAGGTTTATGATTTAACTCCAACATGGTATTAGACTATTAGATCCATAATTCCTTATCTATTTTCAAGAGGTTCAACCTTGAGCATTAGAACAATACATATTATATCAAATTAACTTCACCATTTCATCTAGAACATCCAACAACCTTAAGATCACTTGTTTAAACACTCAAATTAGAGTCTCTAAAATTTGGGCCAACTTTATTTGGGGTTCTAAAAATCATTTGAAAAATATATACAATGTAATGATTTGTAAATTTGTATAAAGTATATATATTATATGGTTTCATACAATAGTTGTCATTAAACCTACATAGTTGCATGCATAACATTGCTCAAAAAGGTAATAAAATTAAAAAAATCAGCGATCTTTTTTTTCTCAACCATGGCCCTTTTTCTACATTACATATTTGAATAGTATTTTTTAGGTCTTTTAGTGCACAAGATTTTTATAGTTCCAAATTTTATTAAGATCTTTGGTTCATGTGTAGATGGGCTTAGGGGTGCTACGAAGGACCCTACTCCTATCTGTAGCCCACTAGGGGATATAGTTCCATCTCTATTGCGAGGTCAAATTTAGGTAATGTGGCCATCAATAGCAACCAATACCCCATTTCAACAATGGATACCTCCACACCTCTACCCTTGTGTAGGAACAACTAGAAGAAATGACCACACCTTCACTCTAGCACTACCTCCACCAAAGGAAACTACCCATTTGTTGCTTCCTATGTCTCTATTCATATGTCACCTAGTCACAAATCCTCCTCTATTAGGTTTCTAACATCATGAATGGTGTCACTTTATCGTCACCATCTCACCACACTATCACCACCATCATGTCATCTTATATCCACAAAATCACCACTTGACAATTGCCAACCATTATTTAATTTCCATAAAGAGGACCTTTAAAAAATATATATTATCAAAACATTTGTTTTAAGCACTTTCTAGTGGGGTAGGTATTTTAATCAATTTTGTTTGCTTGTATATTTTATCACTTGTTAAATTCATATGTTTATTTTAGCTCTTGAGCTTATAACTATTTTCCCGAATCTTTAATTTTCATGGTTTTTGTAGTATTGGAAAGGTATTTCTAAGATCTTCATGGCTATCCTTACACTCTTCTAGAATTTACCATAAGTATATTATATTTAGTTTGTCATTGTTTCACATTATAGTTGATTACTTAGTTATTTTAGTACTAAAAATGTTATGTTTATGTGAGATGACATAATTTTAGCTAATCTATATGACCTTTCAAAATATGATCCTTTTTTAGCTTTTAAGAATTTATTGTATGCACATCTTCATTTTTAAATATACTAATATAAACTATCACCATTATACACATATATGGGGATCTTACACATTATGGTGTTCCCCTTTTTGTACTCATTCTACTTTGTAAACTACATGAGGGTGTTTTTCTATTTGTAATCTCAACCTTATCTACCTTCATACATGTATATCTTATTTTACACATAGGTACTATCATGTGAATGTTCTATAGATTTTTCTTCTCCTTTATGGACTACATTGTGACACAAAATTTCAATGCAATTGTCATACATTTCTCTTATCAAATTTATGGGTTTTATCAAACTAGCTGTGCTAATTTTTCCATGGATTAAATTTTTATTGAGGTACATGTACCCTTTTTTTGTTCTTAAATACTAGGAAGATGCAACCTATTTACCGATGCATTTTGATGAGGTTGGACAAATACCATATAGAAGATCATGCATTCCTATTTTTCGAGGTAACTTTTCATTCTCTATTGATTAATTTTTTAAGACTATTGGGACCTATATTTTTAACTTGTATTATACTGTGCATTAGTTGAATAGTTCTCTTTGGGTAATTGGTGCAAATTGACATGCCATTTGTATCTTCAATTGTTAGGTTGCTTCCTTGGTTAGGCATCTAATCATTATTTGAGTAGTGTCATTGGTGTCACTCGTGCATATTTTTATCTTTTTGATCTTGATTATCATATTGATTTCAAAAGATATTCTTTATTTCCAACTCTATATCAATCATTTTTATAGTTGTTTGTAGCTTCTTCATGTTTCAATAATTTTTTCATGTTCATCTTCAAGATATTATTTTGGAGGACTTTTAGTCATTCATATAGCCTTCTCTCTTTTGTGTTGGCATGCACATTTTTTTACCTGCATGTTATTAAGTCCAACTGCATTTATTTCCTATTCGGTGCATTCGGCGCATTATTGCTTTTGGTCTGTGCATTGATGGAGGACGGTCACCTGCTTTCCTGCTGTCTCTCCATCTTTTCCTCGTGCCTTTTTCACAAGGCTTTTGTACATTATAAATCCTCTTCAGGTTTATTGTATTCTGCATCGACTGGTGAAATAGCATCATTTTAAGGTTGCTTCTCTGCATTGCCAAGGTTGTAGGTTGTTGTTCTGGGAACTCCAATATGGTATCAGAGCAGTCAACCAACCTACCCTTTCTGCCCATGAGTTTTCACCAGGTCTGAGTCTACATAGTGCGAGAAATTGCTAAAGAAGCCTGTGCCAGCTTGCCTGCGTCTGAACTTCCCACTTCCAGCTCTCTGTTCTTGGCGAAGTCTCAGTGTCCGCCAACAGATATGCCATGTCCCTCACCGGACAAGTAGGACGGGGGATTCCCTGAGAAGGGTACCAAGTTTTCGCCCTGTCTGGCCCACACTAGGGGGAGCTTGATACGGGTGTTCTTTGACAGTCTTGGCTGCACCCCTCAGCACGTTCACCTAAAATGGCAAAGCTGCATTCTTTTTGGAGTTGAGGAAGGTGATCTAGGCGTTGGAGGGAGTTGGCCGTACTGATGGGAAGGACGGTAGCAGGGTCGTCAGCTTTCTTGGCCTTCCTGAATGCTTCGATTCCTCCATCTTCATCTTCCTTGCAGGCATGTTTGAATTAACGAAGGGATAGATAATGGATGCGTTTTTGTGACCCGGGGAGAACGTTTAGAAGCTGAATTCCTTGATTTTCCTTGCCGTAATTTTCTCCATTGGAAGGGCTGCGTTTTTCTTTGAGAAAGGCGATCTATGGTGGTTGGAGAAGCACGTTTTTTTGTTTCAGTGAAGGTACGAAGAGGTGCCATCTCAACGGAGTCTGATTTCTGTTCTTTTAAAGGCTGATTCTCTATGTTGAAAGCTATCAAGAGCTATTGTGGACTCTGAAAGTGCTTAAAATAGGGCTCTTTTTCAAATTTGCGCAACTTCTGCAAACGAAGTCCGTTTTCAACAAATGAGATAACGTCATAAAGGTGCTTTGATGAGTTTCACTGTGGACAAGGTGTTTTCTGCAAATTTTACCATTTTATGCCAGTTTTATTAGCTTGAAGTTGCACGTTGTTCTTATTGTATCTCTTGGAAAATTGTAAATTCAGTTTGTATCTATTCTAGGGGGGTGTATTTTGCATTTTAGTCCTTTGAGTGCCCTTGTATATCATGTCGGACCCTAGGATTGAATTTCTCACTCCACACAACTATCACACCTGGAAGCTCAAAATGTCACAATTGTTGCAATCTCGTGGTCTATGGCAATTGTTGGATGCCGACCAACCTGAATTCACAAAAACATTTGAGCTATTTGTTCATAGAAACAAAATGGATGAGGCTAAAGGACTCATAGGTTTGCATGTGTCTGATAATTTGTTATTTCATATTGTTGAATGTAAAACACCTAAAGATGTGTGGGATAAGCTTGCAGAATTGTATGGTAAGGTCAATCAGTTTAGGATCTTACAGCTTGAAGCCGATCTCACTTCTCTCTCTCCAGATGTTTTTCCTTCTATTCAGGATTTCCTTGCACAGTTCAAATTGATTTTGTCTCAATTAAAAGGATGTGGTCATGCCAAAGATGATAAGGAGTGTATTTTCTTGATCCTGTCTAAGCTTAGAGGTCCCTTTCAAGTGTTTGCCTCTACCTTCTATTCTACTATGGATGCCATGGGGGACGATCATAAGATGCCTACTTTTGAGGAGTTTTGTGATCGATTGACTAGGGAGCAGGCCAAGTTGATTCAGATGGATGCTCTTCCTAAGAGTCATGCTTTAATGGCTCAATCTTCCAAGGGCAAGGGTAAGAATAAGAAGAAGCCTAAGATAGATTCATCTTCAGGTGGTGAGACTCCCTCCAAGCCTAAGGTGAAGACTGATCAGAAGAATAATCTTTCACCTCCTCCTCCTTCTAACTCGGGCGAGTCATCTTCCAAGTCTAAGAAGAAGAAGGAGAACTGTTCATTCTGTGGAAAATCTGGGCATAATGATACACATTGTTTTGCAAGGCTAGCAGCATTAGAGGAAGCCATGAGGAAGCATAATATTGCCATGCCTAAGTCTTCTTCTTCGGGAAAAGGGCAAGCCCTCTCAGCTACAGCCTTGTCCTCTACCAGTTCTAGTTGGATTCTTGATTCTGGTGCTTCTCATCACATGACTCATACTGAGGATCTTCTTGATTCTCTTTCTGATAGTCTTACTTCACATATTGCTGTTGGGAACTCTTCTCAAATTCTAGTTTTGGGAACAGGCTCAGTTCATATGCAAGATGGTAGCATTGATGATGTTCTTCTTGTTCCTGATATTTCCCAGAATCTGCTTTCTGTCTATCAAATTTGTAATCATGGTGATGGAAGGCTTGTTGAGTTCTCTCCTACTAATGTGACTATTCGAGAGATGCAGGATCCTGAGAAGGTCATTGCTACAGGAACAATTGACCATGTGGCTCGTTTGTATAGGTTTGATGGATTTGAGTCTTCATTATGATCATCCCTTATTGCTCATGCAGATTCTACAAGCAAGCTTTGGCACGAACGGTTTGGGCACCTTAATTACAAATATCTTCAGCAGATGAGCACACAAAATTTGGTAATTGGTATACCTCAGATCTCTTGCTCAGATGGAGTTTGTCAAGGTTGTGTGCTTGGAAAGCATCATAGGGATCCTTTTCCCAAGGGTATGGCCACACGTGCTTTGACACCCCTTGAGTTGGTGCATAGTGACCTCATGTCATTCCCCACTCCCTCTTTTTTAGGGGCCAAGTATGTGCTCACCTTCATTGATGATTTTTCTAGGCGCACTTGGGTGTATTTTTTGAAGTACAAGAATGAGGTTCTTCAAAATTTCATGACCTTCCTTGCATTTGTGGAGAAGCAGTCAGGACATTCCCTTCAGAAGATTCGCACAGATAATGGGGGGGAGTATGTCAATCAGGCGTTTCAAGAATTTTTTTGTACTAAGGGTATTCTTCATCAACACACAGTGCCATACACTCCTCAACAAAATGGTGTAGCCGAGTGGAAGAATAGAACTTTACGGGAGATGGCCAATTGTATGCTACAATCTAGATCCATGGCTCCCGCATTTCGGGCAGAGGCTGTCAATTGTGCCAACTACATTCAGAATCGTATGCCCCATAAGGCAGTGCAGAATATGACTCCCGAGGAGGCTTGGTCTCATGTCAAGCCCAAGGTTTCCTACTTTCGAGTATTTGGGAGTGATGCATGGGCATTCATTCCAGATGGTAGGCGCAAGGCAATGGAGAAGAAAAGTCAACGGTTCATTTTTGTTGGCTATTGTGAGGATGTGAAGGGTTATCGGTTGTTTGATCCTATCACTCGAGAGGTTCATTTTCGTCGTGATGTTCAATTTGATGAGTCTTTCACTTCGAAGGATTCTCCATCACAAGCCTCTCCCTCTCTTCTTCCTAGTTCTTCTTCAGAGGATGTTGTGCTTCCAGATGATGATGATGATGCTTGTAATGATGTTGTTCCTGATGATGGTATCGATCTTGTTGTCGATATTACTCCATCTTCTCCTTCTCCTCCACCTGCACCCCGTCGACCTTTATGGGCTCGTACACTTCTTGAGGATGCTGGTTCCCTTGTAGGTGATCCCATAGCTACACATTCCACTCGTTCCCGCACTTCAAGTAGTAGTCTTTTGAGTCATGCAGTTTGTACTAATCCTCAGAAGTTTTCAGATGCTTCGGGTGTTCCGGAATGGGATAATGCTATGATAGAGGAGTATTCTTCTTTGATGAAGAATCATACTTGGGATTTGGTTTCTCTTCCTAAAGGAAGAAAGTTGGTTCGATGCAAGTGGTTGTATCGTACCAAGTTTGCATCTGATGGTTCTATTGATAAGTATAAGGCTCGTCTAGTGGCTAAGGGCTTTTCTCAAGTTGAGGGTATTGACTATTCCGAGACCTTTGCCCCTGTTGCAAAAATGGATTCCATACGCCTTGTGCTTTCTATCGCTGCATCTCAGGGTTGGTCAGTGTATCAGATGGATGTGAAGAGTGCCTTCTTGCATGGTGATCTTCATGAGGAGATCTATATGGAGCAACCACCAGGCTTTGTGCAAGACCCTTCACTTGTTTGCAGGCTCCGACATTCATTATATGGTCTCAAACAGGCTCCTAGAGCTTGGTATGAGAAGATGGATAGTTTCTTGCTTGTTTCTGGATTCACTAGATGTCACTCTGATCCTACAGTTTACATTCAACGACATGGGGGGGATCTTCTCATTCTTGTTCTTTATGTGGATGACTTGATTCTCACGGGGAGTTCTAGTGCCATGATTGAGGATACTAAGCATGCTTTGATGGAGCGTTTTGATATGACAGATCTTGGTTTGTTGCATTACTTCCTTGGTCTTCAAATCCATCAGTGTTCTACCGGTATTTCTCTCTTCCAACAGAAGTATGCTCTTGATTTGCTTCAAAGGTTTGGAATGGCTGATTGCAAGCCAGCCCCTACTCCTTTTCAGTCAGGTGTTGTGTTGTCCACTAATTGTACTACTCCATCCGTTGATGCTACTTTGTATCGGCAACTAGTCGGCAGCCTTTTGTACTTAACACATAGTCTTCCTGATATTTCCTTTGCAGTTTGTCTAGTCTCCCGTTTCTCTCAAGATCCTCATGAGAGTCATTGGAAGGCAGCCAAGCGTATCTTACGGTACCTTCAGGGCACTACACATTTTGGCATTCACTATACATCTAGTGCTACATACATTATGGGCTTCACTGACTCAGATTGGGCTGGTGATGTTGATGATCGAAAGTCTACTTCTGGCTTTGTATTCTGTCTTGGTTCTGGTCCGGTTGCTTGGTCTTGCAAGAAGCAAACTGCAATTGCCTTATCATCAACTGAGGCTGAGTATCGAGGAGCTGTCTTGGCTAGCCAAGAGGTTCTTTGGCTTCGACAGTTGATGGCCGAGTTTGGCTTCCCTATTGATCATCCCACTATTATTTGGTGTGATAACCAGAGTGCTATCCATATTTCTCGCAACCTAGTGGAGCATCAACGCACCAAGCATATTGAGATCCACATGCACTTCATTCGGCAACTCATTCAGGATGGTGTTCTTGTCTTGGATTATTTGCCTACAGAGCAACAGGTTGCAGACATCTTCACTAAACCTTTGGCATCTCCTCGCTATCTTCAGTTGCGATCGATGTTAGGGGTGAAGGAAGTTGTCCTTGGGGGGTCTTAAGGAGTCCTCCTTCCTTTCACTTTTGTTCTCTCTTTTGGAGAGGAGTTTTCTCCCACAGGGTTTTTCTCCTTTTCTCCGGTTATGAGAGATTTGTAGTTCATTGCATTGTAGTTGTACATAGGTACCTAACAAGGCTTTATTGCCGGGACCTATAATGCATCTCATATTGCATATTGCATTTTCTTTTTCTCCCTAAGTTGCACTTAAGGGGGGGTGTTGGCATGCACGTTTTTTTACCTGCATGTTATTAAGTCCAACTGCATTTATTTCCTATTCGGTGCATTCGGCGCATTATTGCTTTTGGTCTGTGCATTGATGGAGGACGGTCACCTGCTTTCCTGCTGTCTCTCCATCTTTTCCTCGTGCCTTTTTCACAAGGCTTTTGTACATTATAAATCCTCTTCAGGTTTATTGTATTCTGCATCGACTGGTGAAATAGCATCATTTTAAGGTTGCTTCTCTGCATTGCCAAGGTTGTAGGTTGTTGTTCTGGGAACTCCAATATTTTGAATATGATTTTTTTATGAGGTTTTCTCCTTTCTTTTGTTATGAGATATGTTTTTCATTTATACATGGGTATCTCATTAGGCCTAGTTGTCAAGACCCATTTTTTCTTTCTATACATTTGTTAGCAAAGGTTTTTTCTTTCTATAGTTACACTTAAGGAGGGGTGTTAGAGTAAAAATTATTTTTCAAATTAATTATTTAATTAATTAGGTCCTTTTTACACTAACATACTTAAGCTTACATAGGTCGTGTATTTTAGTCACAAGTCATAAGATAAGGGCACATGTCATGATCTAACTTCATCTTCACCCAAGGTTTCATCTAGGTTTTTCAATCCTTTATTAAGGGTTCACCATCATTATTGTACAATGCACATGAACATTATGATCCATTTTTTCTATATCAATAAACTCTTTGACCTTCATAACAATTCTACCATTTTTCTCTCTTTTCTTGACAAGTGCTTGATTATTCAACTTGAACACATGCCTCTTCTACCTCATCTGAATGGATTATCTTGACAACATTGATCTTATAGATATATATTTTATCCTCCAAATCACTAAGGATTTATGGAACACTTGTCATCTTGGATCATGCATCCCAAAACCTCTCTATATGTAATCATTTCTTTCATTTTATCATCTAGAAATATAGTTATTAGAATTATGCCATTTTTCCATTTGCATGTTATTGAATTTATCTTGATTTTAGAGAGATATAATTTGTCAATCATTCTTCATTATTAAATCTAATAGTTTAAAATCTATGAATAAAAGATAAATTGATTAATGGCACAATAAATAATGTAAAAAATATAATATAGATTTAAGATTTTAAAAAATTAAATATCATTTTATATACTTATTAAAATTGATGGCCATGTAACATATTTTGAGATAGTCAAAACCTATTACAAGTTTCAATATTATTAATTACAATAAATAACCATACAAAAAGTATGATAAAATCACATGGACTCTAACAATACATGTCACATAAACTGATTTTTTTATAAAATGATAAATATTAAAAATATTAATATGGTCATTGTCATTCCCATTTGAACGCTATTCAAAGATAAAAGAGACAAAATATACAATAATAAATAAATAAATGAAAATCAATATAAACCTTTGACATGATTGTATTTACATTCCATTTTTCAATATTGCATAGAACATATTCTCTCATCTATAACAAGGATTCTTCACAGACGGTTGTGAGTTGCAGCTATCAAACATTGCTCGACTACTTCCATCTATTGCAAGAATTTTTCAAATATGGTTGTGAGTTGCAGGTATCAAACATAGCTCTACTACTCCCATCTATAAAAAGAATTTTGACAAAGATGTTTATGGGTTGCAGCTATCAAACATTGGTCTTCTACCATCTATAACAAGGACTCTCCAAAGATGGTTGTGAGTTGCAGCTATCAAACATTGATCTACTACTCCCATCTATTACAGGAATTTTTTCAAAGATGGTTGTGAGTTGAAGCTATCAAACTTAGCTGTACTGCTCCCATCTATGACAAGAATTTGACAAAATATGGTTATGAGTTGCAGCTATCAAACATTGCTCTTCTCCCATCTATAACAAGAATTCTCCAAATACGGTTGAGAGTTGCAGCTATCAAACATTGCTCTACTACTCTCATCTATTACAAGATTTTGTCAAAGATGATTGTGAGTTGCAGCTATCAAACATTGCTCTACCACTCCCATCTATAAAAAGAATTTGACAAAGATGGTTAAGAGTTGCAACTATCAAACATTGCTCTTCTCCCATCTATAACAAGGATTCTCCAAAGACGGTTGTGAGTTGGAGCTATTAAACATTGCTCTACTACTCCCATCTATAACAAGAAATTGACAAAGATGGTTGTGAGATGCAGCTATCAAACATTGAAATGAGCTGCATTTCCTTAATTTATGGGTATTATTTTTATTCTAATACATTTCATATTTATTATTTGCAAACTTATTTTTCAGAAAAAAAAAAAGAAAAAAAGCCATGCTACTGGTATTAATGTTTAAATACCCTACTTGTATGCCGTCGCATATTAAGAGTTGAAGGACAAAGCAGCCCCTCCATCATCTCCGCTGTTTCCGTCTCTTCCCTCGCTCTTTTTCTGGTGCTCCCACTGTTCTCCATATGCCCACAGGCCAAATCAGTTTGAGTTTGTGTTGAACCAGCCCTATAGTTGGTGTCGCAGAGGGGAAAGTTGAGCACGGCTCTCGATCCACGTATTCTGAAGGCAGCACGGTCATATGCGAGCGCGGCGTCTTCAGCGGTTTTGAAGGTGCCAAGCCAAACTCTGGCGCCCTGCTTAGAGGGATCTCGTATTTCCGCTGCAAATTTTCCCCATGGCCGCTCTCTCACTCCTCTGTAGCGAGGCGCAGATCTCTTCTCTCCATTTCCAGGTGGATTCTTTTCAAGTGTCGGAACTTCATCTTCTTTCTCCAGCGTAGGATGACTTAGCTTGGAAATCGTATCCTCTCCAACATTAGCAGAAGCGTCATCCAAACAATATTCGTTCAGCTTCCGTATGCTATTGTTATCCCCATCACCAGGCAAATAGCGGCAAAAGGTCTGGATGTACATGCTTACAGTTTTCTCCATTCGCTTATTCTTCTTTTGCCTCAGGAGGACGATTTGTGGAGAAGTTTGAAGGAGCAGGAGAATAAGGATTTGTGGGGAAGTTTGAAGGAGCAGGAGAATATGTAGGTTGAGCGTTTCGAACAGACTCCTTGCGAAACTGGGCATTAAAAATAAAGTAGTTTAAGTTCCACTAATTAGTTCGACCCACGTCACCCTTGATAATATCCAGATGACCCACCTTATTTGACTGTTCAGCCGTCACCCACAAATGTTGAACTTGCAACCAAAACGTTGAATTTGCACTCATGCTTTTCTTAACCTTTGAATTTAAATTTACTGTAGTAAGATAGTATTTACAGGTCTCAATTTTAGATGGGTTCTGGAAGGGTTCTAATTTCTTTTATATTATTAAAATAATAATAATGAATAAATAATATAAAGTTTGTAAAATAGTTGCATACAATCAATATTAAAATTTAGGGAGTATAACAATAAATTTAGGACATTCAATCTAAGGATTAAAATGGACTAGCTATATCAAGGTGATTTAAAGTTAGAATGAGCTAAAGAGCATTAAATAACCCCTTCCATTGAAGCCTTAAGACAAATTCTCTTCCTGACTAGAATTCCTATTTTAATAGCCTTTCTTGAATTAGAATGGAACAAAAGACAAGGCTCATCTCCCAAATTCCATCACTATCTTTTCTTTATTCAAATTGGGTGATCTTTGGATAGTATTATGAGGGTTGGAGACAACTTGGGTCTCTCTGAAACACCTTCTTTCCTCAACTTCTCTATACAAATCTCCTTTGGCAACTCTCTTAAGGGCTCCTACTTTCCTTAATAACAAGCGCTCTAGAGGGATTTGCATGTTATTTTTTCCTTCATACAAGATGAAATCTCCTATTTCTTGGATACCCCACCATAGCATGACTAGCTTTGAGACAACTATGACAAACCATAAGAAAATCCTCATAGATAATTTTTGGCACCCAATCACCTAGTTTATAGAATAAAGTGATCACCAAATGAAGAGCCTTATCCATCTTCATAATTACAAAAATCTAGTGAACAACATTCATTTCCTAGAATAAATCCAACCAATCTTAGAATTATCCACTCTCCCTCCCAGGTGCCTTTCTGAATGCCAATTCCAAATGTCTCCCTTGAAGCTTCCCTACCTCCCACTCTCTTGTGTTATAGCTTGTCTCACTTGAGTGTGGACTAGTTGTAGATTTGTCTGGTTTGTTGTAGTCTACAGTGGTTTTAGATGTACCTCCAACTATGGGTGTTTTTATGGGCTCTCCTACTGTTCCCTCTAGGGATGCTAAGATTTTTGTCGATGCTATGAGGTCAAACGCTTTAGGGGTGCACTTTGTGTGGCCGCTGAAGTGTGCCTCTGCTGCTCCTGTTGTCTCCTTTAGGTAGGAAATTTTTTAGAGTGTTGACTTCTCTAAAATGAGATTAATCTGCAGATTTTGTAGTCTATGGCCCTCTCTCCTGGATTTGAATATCTAGATTACAAAGCATTGAAAACCCTTTGTGGGAGGTAGGATCAAGATTTATCCTTTTGCAAGGTGTTTTGTTGTTGTTAGTGTTTCTTCTTTTGAGGATAGGCAAGCTATTTTAGATCATGGTCTCTGGTTTTGGGATTCTCATCCCCTATCTTTGAGGCCATGGGTTCCCTCTTTCAATCCCTTGAACGAACCCATTGATATTATGCATGTTTGGGTAAGATTACCTTATCTTCCCTTACAATTCTTGGGATCCCCTGCTCTTCAAGGAATAGGTAGTGCTCTTGGTAGATTTTTGAAAGTGGGTGAGGCTTCAATGAACTATACACACACCTCTTATGCTCATATTTTAGTAGAGGTTGATTTGTCTTAGGAACTACCTAGAGAGGTTGTGCTCCAAGTGAAATAATAGAGTCTTGGTCTCAACTTGTGGATTACGAAGGTATCTCATTTCATTGTAGATGTTGTTTTTCTATTGGACACTTGGCTCATGATAGCTCGCGTAGCTCTTCTCCCACTTCATCTTCTACTTGGTGGAAGAATTCCATCAAGGATCATCTAACCATGTACCCTAATGATTCCTCTTCTTCTGATAGTGACGACGAGCCTCCTTCTCTTGCTCAGAAGAAAGTGACTGGTATTAATAATGTTTCCGCTCTTGTGGACGTTGTTGCTCTAATTTTGGAAAAAAATGTTCTTGTTGTTTTGTGGGTTGTCTCCCCTAAGGCCCCTGCTACTCCTAGTCTAGATAATTTTGTCTCTTCCACAGTTCTAGTTGCTCTAGTTTCAAGTTTGGATGTTCCACTTGTTGCTCCTACTACTCCACATGTTTGCTTTTCTGAAGGGGCTTCTCCCCCTTTTTGTTGAAAAGATTCAAACCTTGTTTCTACTTCTTCTTGGATTGAGGTACACCGTAGGATGAGGCGTAATCCTAAGATGAACGATGTCTTGTTTCATAAGGCTTTGGGGGAAAATTTTCTTGGTTCAAGCTCAAGGGCTTGACCTATTTCATGGTGGCCTGTAGGCCGTGTTTTGGTTTGAACTATTGGCTGGTAGGCCTATTTTTTGTTGTTCTATCTGGTTTTGTTTTGTTGGTTGTGTTGCCTATTTTTTAATGTTGTATGGGATCAAGGCCCTTGAAACTTATTTTTTAATCAAAAGGATTTTTTTCCTAGATTTGGCGACTAGATACACCATGAAAGTCAGCCAAAATAATTTGCAATATTTGAAAAGACCTCCTCTAGGCATTCCAAGGTGAACTAAAAATTATAGTCTAAATAGGTACCATATTGATACTTTATTTCTTAAAATCAAATCCTAGTGCCCATTGCATAAAGAATAATCCTACTTTACTAAAAAATAATGAGTTGTTTAAGAGGATCCAATTCAATTTTCTTGATCCCACCTTCTAAATATATTGATATTTGTCATAACACCTAGAAATATGTTGACAAGAAAATGCATAATGTTGGAAAAAACTCTGTCAACAATAAAATTAGAGATGTCTAGAAAAACCTCCTTACCCTCCATAATTGAAGGTAGGGACATAGTACAAGGGGAAGCCATAGAACCCTTGGCTACATCTACCCTAGATTTTTCTATCCTCACATCCCAAAAAATAATAGCCTCACACACCTAACTAGCACCACCATGGCCAAGGCTTGAGCAACAAGATTGTTAACATGCAATAGAGAAGCCTCCTTAGATTATGAGACCTAGCTAGCCTCCTAAAAACCACAAAGAGTGGGGACACTAGCCAAATTAAATTATTGTTTATTATTGAATCAATTAATATTATTTTTAATTATTAATAAAATAAATAAATAAATATAAAATTTTAATGAGAAATGATCAAAGTTTTATTTATCTTAAATATTATTAAATCAAAAATTCTTTTTTTGTTACAAATTGAGTGTGTAGAGTGAAAGTGAGGATATTGAAAATGCCTCCACATTTAAATATTATACTAACTATAATCATAGTTATTGTTGATGATTGTCTAAAATGTTTTAATAAATGACTTTTGTATTTTTAAAATTAATATTTAAAATTTTATCTCATGTCAAAAACCATTATTAATTATAAATTTTATAGCTATTATACTATTAAATATTATCTTGTATTTATATATTCCATTGTATTTATAAAAAAGGAAATAATTGAAACACATTAGAAGAGTGAAGAACTTATGGAAGAAGTTGTTAAGTATTGGAAGATACCATACCTAGATCAAATGTTGACACCACACTCTCTAGTATGGAAAATTTCAAACTATTGATTGAGTCTTTTAAGACTTATACATTCAGATTGAAGGAGGATGTAGAGAAGGAACTAGGGAAGAGGGTCATTGACAAAAGAATTTTAAAAATAGCTAAGAAATGTGTCATTGCACATAAAAAGTTCTTAGAATTCTTGAAGGATGTAGTAGGATATGTTGATGAGGCTAAGGCACTTTATCAATATGCCATGAAGTGGCCCGATGCCACACAAAGCATAAGAAAGGAGATGGACTCTATTGAGTCTCAAATTGTTGTTGCCTCAACTGCATATGATCCAACAGTTGACCTCACCAGAGAAACAAGGAATACGTTAGAAGACATGAACAAGAATTTCTTCCAACAACAAGCATAAAAAAAACACATATTATTCTGTAGTTTGGAGAGGTAAGGAATCTAGTCAATCCCAAATTTATACTTGTTTCAAAAGTTTATGCATGAGCATCCAACAATGTAGGGTAATCTTGCATCACACAAAAAAAAAATTCTCCTTAATTTATTTAGGTTTTTTGAGTTCCATGATGGCACTTAAGGGGTGTAAGACAATTATGAGTCAAAAAAGGTGAAAAACAGTCACTTACTATTTTTAGTAAGTTGGCCTAAATGGGTTTGTATGGACCTGAAAATTTACCCCAAGGAGAACTTAAAAAAAAAAATTGATCGTGAAAGAATCATCTCAATACCCTACAACATGGTTTGGGAGATATTAAAGTTTCCAGATCTTAGGAAATTTCTCCTATGCAACTTCAAATTCAGATATGAAAACATTAGAGGTCTTGAAACAACTTGAAAAGTTGATGAGCCGAACTTTGATGGGTTTAGCGCTGTAGCTATCTTCAAGAGCTTTCCAATGATATTTTATAATAGCAAATCGGACACCCAAAACAAAAGTTATGGCCCCGTGAAGTTGCCCCTCTAAAAAGCGAATTTCATTAAAATATCTTCCTAAGCAAGAAATCAAATGATGAGACTTTTGGTACCAAAACAAAAGGGAAAGTTACACTTTCTAGAACATTCAAGGGTGGTTACTGGGTAAAATAAAAAGGGATAAGTGGAGGTTGTAAAAGGTGGCTCCAAATATTTTTTTTATTTTTTTTTCAGAGTTGATTTTGTTGTAATGAATCAAGCCCATGAGATTGGAGCATGCAATTTTTTTAATTTGCAAATTTCATTTTCTGAAAATAATTGAAAGTGAGATATTTTTCTATCTCTCATCTTTTGTGTTGGTATCTATTGTTGTGATTTGTGTGGGTTTTGGACAATGTGGCACGCATCAAAATCTCTTCTAGGAGAAGACAAAGTTAAGAAGATGAATCTAGTACCTGCTACTCTGAAAGAGGGAGAAGAACTAGTGCTTGAGCTTGAAATGTAGAATAGGTTGCTTGCAAAGGCTAAGAAAGAATGGGAATATGGTAGGAGAGCCTAGGAATGTCACTTGAAGATGTTACAAGCATCAACCACCTCTGGTTGATTTATCTATTATTCTTTTATGCATTTGCAACATTTCTATTCAGATTATTTGTACATATGCAGATAATATAAAGAATTTTTCTAGTACCTTTTTGGTTTTTGCTTCGGTATATGACTCAAGGGGAGTCAAACCATTCTTTTCAATTTGTATATATGCTTACATTTCTTAGGGGGAGTTTTGGTGATAGTCAGAGCAAGTAGCATAGGCACCCTTTTCCCTTGATGTCAAAGGGGGAGAGTATTTTGGAGAATATTTTAGATATTTTTGGCATTGCTTCCGTCAATGACAAAGGGGGAGATTGTTGGAAGGTTGATGAAGTTTGTCATTGTTGATGCTTATTGGCAACATGAGCATGGATGGTATGGAAGGTACATAATGATGTGCTACAATGTTGTCATTGATGTCAACATTATTGTGAACCATTTTGATCAGTCCTAATAGGTTTTGGAGTGGTTATGGAAGACATTTTTTTAAGATGATTTTCTCTAGAAATACCAGTTGTGTGGAAATTTGACTAAGTGTCAAATCTGCCAATTTAGTGTAATAGTGTGTATCATTTTTTGGGTTTGCACCACTCCACAAATGAAGATATCACTCTACGCTTCTAGCATCATTTTGGTGGATGTTAGATGTATCTAATTCCAAGATTTCATCATTTTTGGATAAGTGGATTGAGATATATGATTAATAGAGTTCATCCTAGAAATTCACAATTATGCTTTGTATAGTGTGTTTGTGTGGAAGAATCTGCACTTCTTCACAAATGAATTTTTGTCCTTTTGGTGTCGAAGCTAAGTTTCCAGATGCCAATAGAGCATGGATTCTAGATGGTATCAAGCTTTGAGGTCCACATGTCGAGATGTGGATACATAGTTAAAGGTTTTTAGTTTAGGTCTTATGTCATGCTGACCTAACACATTTGGTGTTGTGTGAAGGATAAATATGTGTTGCTATCTTATGTGGGATCTATTATAGGTCCATGGCAACCTATCTTAAGATGTTTTGAGTTTTGAATTTGATCTGGAGGATCTTCATCAAAAAATTGAAGTTTCTCTTTTGTCTCTAGAATTGGCATTATCAAGAAGAGCTCATAATTCTGACTCAAATGCAACTTGAACGAAGTCAATCGGAGCTACGGAGCTTGAGTTACACTTAGTCAAACCTTGGTCAACTTAGGGCTCAAAAAAAGGCAAAAATTTAAAGTCACCAAAAGTGGTCAATATTGGTCTCATTGCGAAGAGCTTGGTGAGATATTTCTGACAGTGTTTATTTTGCACAAATTGGAGCCCATATGCTTGAGTTACGAGCAGTCAAAGATTGGGTCAAACATTGCCCATGTTGACATCATCATGGTACAGTTAGCACCTTGTCATCAACCCAGTTAGAAGACACATCAGCATTAGATTCTTTGACCAGCAAATGGAATGATGACAAATGGCTCCATAGCTACCCATGTGGCACTCCCATAGTCTTTGAATATAAAATAATAATAATAATTAAAAATAATAATAATAATAATAAAAAAATGGTAAAATATATTATGGGGGATTTTATTTTTAAAGGGGCTATTTTTTTTAATATACATAAAGGAAGGCGTACCTTTTTAAAATCCTTCATTTAAGGCTTCAAAGGTGGGCACACATGTTAAAGGATAATCCCTAATTTAAAGGATAATCCCTATTTAAAGGATAATCCCTAATTTAAAGGATAAACCCTATTTAAATGGGATAAATCCCTTTAGAATAGTTATTTAAAAATATATGGGTTAATATAATAAACGGAAAATATCCCCTAATATTAAGGAGAGCTAACTCTTTAATATTTTAAAAGCCCAATTATATCATATGGTTATGGGGCTAAAAATATTGATGGCAAAGAAATATTTTTGTAACCAAAAGGGGACTTTTAATTTATTTTATTTGTAATGGGGGGATTTTTCAAGACTTTGATATGGGAGATATTGTAAATCATTTGGTTACACACCAAATTGAGTAATTTTTTAGTATAAAAGGAGGGGGGTAGGATGTGAAAAGCTAAGTGGTGACTTGGGAGAATTATCTTAGGGAAATTTTGCTCTCATCCTGTGCTTTCAAGGAGATTGTTCTTACGCACTTTGGGGGAGCTTTTCAAAATTTCTTTGTAAAACAGGGAGAAACTATGTTGGAGTTATGTACTGATTTTCTGAAGAATTAATCGAATCATTCCACTCATTGGAGAGGGGCCCGAAGACATAGTCATTTTTACGATGAACTCCATTATCAACTTTGTTTGCATTTTATCTCCTTTCTCTCATTTTGATTTTCATCACTTATTATTTATGTTTATTTAATTATACTTGTGCATTAATTTCATTTAAAAATTTGTTTTGAAGAAGGCTAGAACTAGTTGGTTTTAGTGAGAGCTAGTGGGGTTTGATGCGTTTGAAAGTTTGCAAGGACTAGGGAGGTCATGTGTATGTTTGGGAATGAAGCCCTAGTTGAGAGAAGCACATTTTTTAATGGAAATTTGAGGTTTTAGAGTCTAAAAGTGGGTGAAGTTTGGGGGAAGCATTATAATATTGAGGATTATTAAGCTTGTGCGGGCTTAAACAAGGCTGTTTGAAGTGGTCATAAGGTCACATGAGGCCTGGAGATGGGTCTTTCAATGTATTCTCCAAAAAACCCACTGTACTATAGGGGCAACTAGGCCAATTAGGCCTCTTTTCCAAAGAGACACCTTCCCAAACACCTGTAATCAAGTCAAACACCATGGCCAGTCATTAAATAGGTTACCAACCTTAGGATTTCACAATTTTCAGAGATCCAACCACTCACCAAGCTACCAATCCAATAAACCATCACTCTCAAGCCACCAAACCTAGGTTTTCCAAGGATCCTTATTGAAAATAACTCTTCCCACAATTAACTCTCACATCCAACACCCCAAACATACAATATGATGTCTGTACATGCTCAAAAGGCTCTCACAAATGACTGCCCCAAAGGATTTCATCCATTCACACTCTAAAATGATGTAGAGCTAGGGACTCAAACTCAACCAAATTGACAACCTACCTTCAAGAGGCATCTAACAAGATTAAAAGGCCTATTAGATCAATTTCAACTATTCCCCAAAGTTAGACAACAATTAGAAACATATTTTCTCACTTTCACCCATGTAACCTTGTACGAGTGCAAATCTAGTTTTTGACCTTTAACTCCAATATCTTCCAAAACATATGGAAAAAAAAAAATGAACTTAGATACCCATTTCAAATCTATAAAACATATGTAAACCCCAACATTAACTCTTTTGGACCAACATGGAGATCCAATACCCCTACCGTGGAAAAAACTAGTGAAATAGGCCTCTTTTTCAAAGAGAGTGCCCTTTATCCTTCACCAAACCATATAAAACATTGGGGAAGAATTTCAAATGAATAAAAAACACAAAATCTACA
This sequence comes from Sequoia sempervirens, assembly GCA_007258455.2. Classification (NCBI taxonomy): domain Eukaryota; kingdom Viridiplantae; phylum Streptophyta; class Pinopsida; order Cupressales; family Cupressaceae; genus Sequoia; species Sequoia sempervirens. Next base: position 92,801 of record VDFB02353624.1, read on the forward strand.
ATTAGATTCCACTTGTATGGCCAAATCCACCACAAACTCAAAAACCCTTGTTTTATGCACTATTGATGAGGGTTTATTGAATTTGATGCTTCTAGACCTCCTCAGACCTCAAAACCAACTTGAAAAATTTCCAACAGCCCTGTACATGCTTAATGATTCAAAATACATGACCTCCCATATAGATTCCACCATACCCTAGACCAAAACCCCTATTTACATGCATTTTCTAAACAAAACTCATAGGAACAACCCCAGTCTACTTTATTCCTTTCTCACAACATAAATCAATCTCCCTAGCATCTAAACATCCTACATAAGACCCAATACACTAGTTATAGTGAGCACAGTCAGTGTAAGGATCTTGAAGACATGATTAAGGCTAGAAAACCCCAAAACAGGGTATACCCAATTTTTCACAAGAAAACAACTATGGAATGCTTCAAATTCTCTGTTAAACCTTCAGACCTAATGAAAAACACAAAATATTCATGCCACTACATTTTTCATAAATAAATTACTCAATGCAATGACTGTACGTTACTGTACAGGTCTAGAAAAGATAGGAAAATTCAGAAATTTGTTGCTAACAGTGAGAATTCAATTAGATTTCTTCACAAAAACATGAAGCTAATGTTACAAATGATGGAAACCACCTTTTTAAAGGTTTCCTAATCAAATAAAACTAACATAATAGCCTCCAACTGAATTTTAAATCCCTTATTAGTCATTGGAGTGCCAAATTACATTTGTTTACTTATCTTTGTTAACAACTCATTTGATTCCTTTTACATTCTTTTTCTATTTGACCCTCCAAAACATTTAAAGCACCTATGTTGGTCTAATTAGACCTTATGAGACCCTAAAACATGACCTAATACATAAAAAGCAACATGAACCTACTTAGACCCCCTTTTTTCATCATTGACAATTGCTTCCCATATTTGACCTTGTTTACAAAAATGGATCAATGAGACACCAAATCTTCTTTATAGACCTTATTAAAGCAAATAAACATAAAAAAAAAATTGCAACCTCCCTAGACACACCTAATGCTCCAATTGTGAAAGTAAGGTGTAGGTACTCTTGCACCATAAAACCACTCAAATTCACTCAAAATTGCACATTCTCACACCCAAGGCTACATGCCATCACTCCAATCATTTTTCATATCTACATTAATGCAATTTTTTAAACCCTTATACAATCAAAATTAAACACTTGAAATAAAGCAATGATCAATAACACGACTTTACAAATTTAATGTGCATACTTACCAATCAATCCAGGGAACCATCTAGGTCTACTCTACTCTTTATTGTGTCAAGTATTGCCTCATGGTCAAAATCACGCAGTTTCCACAAGTTCTTGTTTGCAAGTTTTCCCTTATATTTGATCAAATGAACATTGGTTTTGATGACAAGGTTCAAGTAGTGAAGAATCTTTTGATGCGTGTCGAAGTCCTCAAACAACCAACTGCAACATTCTTAACTAGGTACCTTCTAAACCATGTTCCAATAACAACCACCGAACCTGTAGGATATTCTATGTTTTCTCCATCTATAACTGGGGCCTCCAATTTATTTTTAGCTTCGATATAATGACATAAATAATAATCTGTACCCTCTTCATTTTCTTCATCTGCAATCACTGCATATATGTGCCCTACATTGATATGTTCATCTTGTTAGATATATTTAATGAACATCAAAATAAAACCTGAAAGTAAGATATATTACCTGGTTCTATAAGGTCCAGTACATGTTCAAAGTCAACAAATGATTGCATCTTCATGATTTCTAGAGCTATCAAGAGATTATAAGTGTCAAGTGGGGTTAGACTTCTTATAAACCATTCGTCAACCCACTCTATTGACTCACAATCATTCCATGCTCCTAGTGTACATGCAAAACAAAAGCATGCCATCTTCCACGTATGGATAGTCCATGTACCTACATTGGAGCTTCTAAAAGAGTGTAGCTCACTCAATCCTGTTAGTGTACAACAATCCTCATATTCTACAATGTTAGTATCATCTACTAAAGGGTATGTGTAGGATCATGATGGGCCAAAAAGTGGTGATATGATGGGTATGTGTAGGGTATGTGGCTGACGACTTTTTTTTACCCAAAATTGATGAAACGAAAAGGGTTTTTAAAGGAGATTCACAACTTTCCACCAATATAAATTATTCTTTGTTCTTTGATTTTAATAAATTATTATTATTCATTTTCTATTTGAATTATGACTAAAGTCCTGACTGATAAGCTGATTGAAAAATATCTATAGCTTTCAAATGGTATCACATTTTTTGAATTTGAAACATGAGTCACATTCTATGCTTCACATACTACAGGATTAAAAAATAAAAAAATGAATTTCATGAAGTTTTGACCAAGTTAAGTTAAGGCGGTCAGACATACGAGTTTTTATATTTTTTAAAAGTTGTAATAAAAAATTCATAATTAATTATTTACTTGGAAAAAAATTACAAAAAAATATGCATCACATCAGGACATGAGTCCTCTAATTATATATCTAAAATATTATAAAAAATTATAATCATTTTATTGTGGTTAGAATTAGGTTGAATGGGCACCTGCTTCTTATTTTTCCCTAAAATTTATTTGCTCTTGCATTTAATTTCAAATTTTCTAAATGAATTTTTTTTTAAATAAACCTAGTAGTTTAGAAACTACATTCAATTTTCTACATATTTTATTCTTACATATTTTTGATAAATGTAGATAACTTATTCAAATTTTTACATGAAGTTGCCTAACTCTGATTTTTCTAAATTTTTCGCCACTTAAGTGCATGTTTTTTCCATGATGATCCTGCACATACCCTAAATGAAAAAATCTACAAACTAAAGAATTACCTTGACTACCTGGACCCATTGCATGATTGAACCACTCGACAATTGATCTTGCATTTTCCAACTTTACACTATCTTTGTACTTTAACTCTTCTCATGCAAGGGCTCTTTTGATACATGGACCTGCTCCATCATGCTCCCCCTTTCCATGCCCGACCTCTAAGAAGTTCAACATATGTTTAACACCATTGATCCTATGCATCCTACTCAACCAGTAAAGAATTCTGTCATTCTTGAATTGTGATGTACAGTTATATGATCATATGGTATGTTGACTGAATGATATGCCCCTGCTAGCCAGATCAACATAGAACATCTGAAAGTAACCTTGCACAAACTTAGTAGAATGTGTGCGATCATCACTAATGTAAAAGTGATACTCCCTCAATACTTTCCTATTATCCTTTGTACTATCATTTGCATGAATGAATGCTATATGTACAAATATAGCAACCTATGTGGAGTTGTAGTACTATGATTGCCCCTCGTTCTATGGTTGTAGTGTGTAGTTCTCTATGAAGTCAACAACTGAAATGATGCTATGAAGTGGAAACATGTCCTTACATAACTTGAACTATGATTCCAACCATTGAGCTCTATGTGTATGCCTTGCATACTCATAGACCACCTGATCACAGAAAATTCCCATAAATTGATATACTGGAATCTTATCACTAACCAATTCACACTTCTTTACTTCTTTCCCATCTTTACTATCTTTTATTTTCCAAATTTGACAATTTTGTCTCCAATTGTGTGTGTACTAACCATGTGTTGGAAAATTGGAAACTGTTGTATGCCACCACAATGATGACATGCGCCATCCAAACATGACTTGTAAAAAATTTGACCATCCTTTCTTTCACATAAAATGGAAGATAAGAATTCCCTTGAGGATTTGGGTGGAGGCCTTATGTTACATTCCTACAAAACATTGTCAATATGCATATCTACACATATATGTCAGTAAACATCATAATGGTTAGAAAACTCAATATGTACTCTACAACAAGTAGTGTACATGTGTGATTTATTTTGACATAAAAAGGCTTTAGCATTTCAAAATACCTTTGACATATTTTAATTTCAGGAAACTTTTGTACAAAATTAGCAAAAAATTGGGTTTGAGTGGTATAAAAATAATGCTATGGATGTGTCTCATGGATTTTACTACCAATTCTCCTTCTTACAACATCGCTTTGATTAGGAGAGACCTCCTTGTGTTATCCTTCCAATAATCTACTATTAAAGATCTCAAGCCTTAAGTAATTCTTTTATCTTTCTGTGACACTCTACCCGAGAATTCCCATTACTCATTGCTATTTGGTTCCTCCAATCTTTCACACCTTCCTTTGGCTCTCATTAGACATGATCTACTTATTTTCAAAGACTTACTAGTCTTTGTAAGGTTCACCTTGTTCCTTGTTTGACTGCTTAATAGTGTTGTTTTCATCACACATCTTGTCACACAACTATCCTTTGTGCGTCAGGTAGAACCAACGCTCTCATATGCACTCATCAAGTTATTTACAATGGAATTTTCACTTGAGTCATTGGGTATGTGCAGGATCATCATGGAAAAAATAGGCCCTTAAGTGGCTAAAAAATTAGAAAAATTAGAGTTAGGAAACTTGATGTAAAAATTTGAATAAGTTATCTATATATTATTTCAAAAATATGTAAGAATAGAATCTATAAAAAATTGAATGTAGTTTCTAAACTACTAGGTTTATTTAAAAAAAATCTATTTGGTGAAAATTTGAAATTTCAATGAATACTTAAATTTTAGGAAAAAATAAAGTAAGAAAAATTATACATTAGATCACCTAACCACAATAAAATGATAATATATTTTTATAAGATTTTAGATATAAGTAGAGGACTCATGTCCTGATGTGATGCATATTTTTTTGTAATTTTTTTCCAAGTAAATAATTAATAATGAATTTTTTATTACAGCTTTTAAAAAATTAAAAAACTCGTATGTCTAACCACCTTAACTTGGTCAAAACGTCATGAAATTCATTTATTTATTTTGAATCCTATAGTATACGAAGTATAGAATGTGACACATGTTTCAGATTCAAAAAATGTGATACCATTTGAAAGCTATAAAAAAAATTCAATGAGCCTATCAATTAGGACTTTAGTGGTAATTCAAATAGAAAATAAATAATAATTATTTATTAATTTCAAAGTAACGAATAATTTATATTGGTGGAAATTTGAGAATATCCTTTAAAAACCCTTTTCATTTCATCAATTTTGGGTTAAAAAAAAGTCGTCAGCCACATACCCTACAAAAACCCATCATATCACCACTTTTTGGCCCATCATGATCCTGCACATACCCCATTCAAAACTCTCAGCCTAAGAGCCTTCATGGTGGGCCTAAATTTGAGTTGTGTCATCATTTCAAAAAATAGTTGGCATCTTCCACCCTCACTTAGCTTCTCAAAAATAAAACTCCATATCCTCTGTGCAACTCTTTGACATGTATGTTTTAACATCTTATCAGGCATCCATTTCAAAACATCGGAATCAATATCAATAAAAAATCTAGGTTTTCTATGCAAAACTCTAGGAGGAGTTCTCAAATGTAAATTTGTGTCAACATTAGGAATGTCAACAACATTGGGGATAGATCGTGTACTTTCAATCGAAGGTGCAATTAATGACACACCTTGAGATTGACATGTAAACGATGTTGTACCTCCAACTTGAGATGTTGTTTGTGGAGTGACTTCCAATAGAGGCTTGTTTACTGATGTAATTTCAAAACACAATATTGTTGATGGTGTGTCTTCAACTATAGGTGTAATTTCTAATGTACTTGGAAGACCACATGTTGTTGCTAGTGTGTCTTCAACTAGAGATGTGCATTGAACTTCACCTATGGTTGTTGACGTGCCTCCAACTTGGGGATTCATTTGTGTCCTTCCATGAAATTTGTCCATTTGTGCCCTTTGTTTTTCCAATTGTACATCTCTCTTAGATTGCACATAAATTTCTGGTTGTATGGGCTACAATTCTTTTGCTTCATGAGCTGCAATTTTGTATTCTCTTCTCCTTGCATTTTTTACTGCACGTTCTTTCGGTGTTAGAGGCTTTGGTTGTTTCCTCGGCATGACGTTGAATGATGCATATTCACAATCACACATAGAAAAAAAGTAAGTAATGCATTTTATGAAACATATTGATAATGCTAATTACATTGCATTTTATTGGACACACCAAAGCATTTTATGAAAGATGGCAGTGAGCTATTTGGAATTATCAAACATGTCTATATACTACAACATTTTTCATACATAAATCTACCAAGGAAGAACCATAAATGGTATGAATGAATGGAAACTTGCATTAAACCAACTATGTCTTGAAATTATCTAAGCACATGATGAAGGTGAATTCTTTATGGCACAAAAAAATTAAAATAGAAACTTGCACATTAACATTGATGAAATCTCTTAGACCTTTTCCAAATTAGTTGAAAATATTTTTTTTCCCGAAACCATCAGTAATAATGGATTTAATGTTCAATTTTATGTCTAACAATGAAGATTAATAAAATCATCAAATGAATGGTCTATAAATTGTCAAAACAAAACAAAAAAACTTGCGTTAAGTTCAATTAGTTTATCTAAGCATGCTGGAAATGGACTACTATAAGCAATGCAAATAGAATTCATAAGAAAATTTGTGTTAAGTTGATGTTATTTATATAAGTTTAAGCACGAATTCATCTAAATTATATCATAGTTTTCATTTTTTTTTTCAAAGTCATAAAAATTAAACTTTTTAATGCAACTCTCATCTAATTCAATGTTGAATTCTATGTCCAATTGTTATGATTAATAAAATAATTAAAGGAATTTATAAATGAGTCAAAAATAAACATACTAAATATAAACATTTCAATATTACCAAAAATGAATATATTACCTGAGATAATGTAAAATGATGTAGAAACTTCAAAATGTCTTCATCTACATTGTCTAAATGGAAATTGGTGGCAAAAAGGTGTTGGATCAAGCATAGATTGGTACAAAATTCAGTCAACTGCATAAAAAAGGTGTTTCTTTGTTGGATTAAGCGTTGAACCAAACAAAAGAAGAAGCATGTTGACTAGAATCATGGGGTGAACTCATATTTTACTGTTTCAAGGTAAAAACAATTTGGCCCTCACCAAATTTGGAGAGCGCCAAATATGGCACTTTGAAATGCTTTCACAATATGAATAGGAAGGAGGTGAGACTTGAGATAGAGGGAGAGGGGATATGAGTGAGAGAGATTAGTCCTAGTAGCATGGTAGGGACTGAGACCTAAGAGTGATAGAAACTTGAGAGGGATAGAGAGTTATCCAGTTAGGGTGGGGGGAAAGACCTCACAATGGGAGAGGAGTTGGAGTGAAATAGATTTTTCTACCCTCTGCCCATAAACTATAACCGTAAACTATAAACCCTCAGCCCTATAACCCTCAACTCTCTCTCTCAACCCTCTACCCTCTACCCTCAACCCTAAAACCCTAAAACCCTAAACCTTAAACCCTCTACCCTCAACCCTTAAACCATAAACCGTAAACCCAAAAACCCAAAAACCATCAACCCCCCTATCTCTCTCTCTCAACCCTACACCCTCAACCCTCTTCAACCCCTTAACCCTAATTCTATAACTCAACCTCTAACCTCCAATTCTAACCCCTCTGTGAATCCCTGAACAACTACCCCTCTAATTTAACTCACTCCTAATTTGAATTTTGGACTTAAACCTCAACCTCTTCTTCAACCAGAAAACTATAAAATAAACCTTCCTCTTCTAACCTCGGAATTCTAACCTTTAATCTCTTTTCTGAACCTTTAAACTCGAACGACCCTTCGTTTCTTTAACGCGAACCTTTGATTCAACCTTTGACCTTTGATACCTTTTTGATTGATTTATTGACGACGGGTTTTCTATCATTTTAATCTTTATTTTTATTTTTATTTTTTATTTTGTATTTCTCTATGTAGTTGAACGAATCCTGAAATTCCTTTTTCTTTAATCCTGACTTTTGGGACTGAAATTAAATTTGAAACTCTTTTTTTTCTAATTCTGAGACTTTTTGACCGGAATTAACTTGAATTTCTATTTTTTTTAGGATTTTATATTTCGATATAATTTATCGAGATGAATTTTTGCATTTGAGGACTTTAATCTCTTTGAGGGATGATATTTGAGATGCATTTCTGGAGCTTTGCACAAATTTCCGAGATTTATATTCTTATTTCTCTGAATTTCGCATTTTGCATTTGAATTCTGGACTTTTTTGAATCCTTTTAATTTTTTAATTCCTGAGACGTGAATGGACTAATTGAATTGTAATTTGAATTTTAATTTCGATTCTGAGACCGGACCGAGATTTACATTTCTGGACATTTTCGATTTTTATTTCACTTTTATCATGGAATGAGGAACGAAATTTTTCTTTTTAATTTTGAACTTTATTTTCGAATCCTTTTATTTTTATCACCTTAGAACTTTTAATTTTTCAAGGGACATTTTCCAACGATTTTCTTTCATTTATTTTCAACCCTACCCTAAACCCTTAAATGAAATTTTAATTCGAATTTAGAACCGGAATGATGTACCATTAACCCTTCTACTCCCAAACCCTAAAAAACCTTAAACCCTCAACCCCCTAGCCCTCTCCTGCCAACCCCAACCCTCAACCCCCATCTCTTTTCCAACCTCAAACCCCAACCTTCAACCCTCAACCTCTACCCTATACCATCTACCCTTAACCCTCTACCCTCCACCCTCAACTCTTAAACACTAAACCCTGAAACTTAAAACATCTACCCTCTACCCTTAAACACTACACCCTAAACCCCTCTACCATCTACCCTCAACCATTAAACCCTAAACCCTCTACCCTCAACCCTCTACCCTTAAACCCTTAAACCCCAAACACTAAACCCCTAAACCCTCTACCCTCTACCCTAAAACCCTAAAACCCTAAAACCCTAAACCCTAAAACCCTCTACCATCTACCCTCAACCGCTACCCTTAAAACCTAAACCCTAAACTCCTAAACCCTCTACCTCTACCCTTAAACAGTAAACCTGGAACCCTAAACACTAAAACGCTTAAACCCCTAAACCCTTTAACCCCCCTCTCTCTCTCAACCCTACACTCTCTACCCTTAAACTGTAAATTGTAATCCCTAAACCCTAAACCCTCTACCTCTTAACCCTTAATCCCTAAAACCCTAAACCCAAAACCCTCTACCTCCTCTACCCTCTACCCTCAACCCTTAAACCCTAAACCCTACTCCTCAACCCTCTACCTTTAAACCCTTAAACTAAACCTCTACAAAACCATAAACCCCAACCCTAAACTCCTAAAACCTAAATCATACACCTAAACCCCAAAACCTCTACCCTCCTACCTTAACACCCTCTCTCTCTAACCCTACACCTTCTACCCTAAAACCTATAACTATAATCCCTAAACTCCTAAACCTCTTTAACCCTTAATATATAAACCCTAAACCCTAAAACCTCTACCCTCTATCCTCAACCCTTAATCCCTAAACCCTAAACCCTTAAACCCTCAACCCCCCTCTCTCTCTCTCTCAACCCTACACTCTCTAATCTCAACCCTCAACCCTCTAGGTACCCTATACCCTGGACCCTCAACCCTCTACCCTAAACCCTCTACCCTCCACCCTCAACCCTTAAACCCTTAACCCTTAAACCATCTACCCTTAACCCTTAACCGTCTACCCTCAACCCTAAAACCCTCAACCCTTTATATTTGGGTGTTGACAAGGAGTTGAGTCCACTTTTTGGCCAAAAACTAGAAGTGTTTTCCTTCATTTTCAGCATTTGACACATTTGACCTTAAAATTTGAAGCACTTAGAGATGGAATCTTCAAAAAAGTCACTAATCATAAAATGTAGTAGTCGGAGTCTAGTTTCCAAATATGTAATTTATTTCAATACCCATATTGTACAAATTGAGTTTCAATAGGCATTTCTAAAAACCACTCTTTAAAAGTCACTTTTTTTATACCATACCATGCATGTGTACAAGATCCATATTTTGACCTAAATTATCATATTTTTCTAAATCCTTTTGGGAAAATATTTGTGACTCACTAAACCTTGTTGATATTTTTTTGTAATTTTTTATTGAATATATTTTTTTTGTTAATTTTTTATTAGGCATATTTGTCGTTCTGAAAAATCGTTGTGTACGACACGTATAAGATGACCTTAACTTATCATTTTTAAAATTTTTTTTTAAATTGAAAAGAATTGTTTGAAGTTTGTTCTTGTGTAATCTGTTCGTCAAAATGTTATGTTGATCAACAATTATTAAAATATTAAAAAACCCTGATATTTAAAGTTTATGGACCTATTTCATTAGAAATTAATTGAAAAATAGAAAAAATAATCTAATTGTAAAAAAAATTATATATTTGGAATATGCATTGTCTCATCTAAAAAAAAATTGCAAAAAAAGTCATCAACCATATTTCCAAACTCGGTATTTTTCTCTGACATTGCTAGGACCTTCAACTTCAAGGTCAAACCAGGTTGAAGGCCTAGGTTCGGATTCCCAATTTTTCTTTTCTCGAACCAAAACAAAAACCAAAAACCTATCCACAAAGTAAATCCAATTTCATTTTTTTAGAAACGAGATCTCGTTTTGTAAATCAGGATCCCATTCCCAATATTAAATGTAGTGGTTATTGACATACAAACGAGATCCCACTTTATAAACGAGATTCCATTCCTTTGTTCTTTTTTTTTTAAATAAATAGCATTACAAAACGGGATCCCAATTTTTATAAATCGAGATCTTGTTTCATACTAATTGGGATCTCATTCTCTGTGTGTTGATTCAGGACCCTTTAACAAATGGGATCCTGATTTTTAAAAATGGGGATCCCATTTGGCATTTAGGCTTGGGATCCTGAAGCTAAACAAGATCCCGATTTTTAAAAATCAGGATCCCGTTTATAAAAATTAGGATCCCATTTTTGCAATGTCGATTTCATTTCTTTGGCTAAGGAAAAAAATTTCACGTTTCATGGACTCAACTTTGTGCACTTACCCATCTCTCTCTCTCTCTACCCTCTACCCTCAACCCTCAAACCTTAAATCCTCAACCCCATTCTCTCTCTCTCAACCCTACGCCCTCTACCATTAAACTGTAAACCCTAAAACCCTCAACCCCCCTTCTCTCTCTACCCTCAACCTTCTACCCTCTACCCTCTACCCTAAAACCCTTAACCCTCTCACTCTCTTTGTCTCTATCTCTAAACCCTCAACTCCCCTCTGTCTCTCTCAACCCTACACCCTCAACCCTTAAACCCTAAACCCTAACCCTAAAACTCTTAAACTCTCAACCCCCCTCTCTCTCTCAACCCTTCACCCTCTACCTTCTACCCTCTACCCTTTACTCTAAACCCTCAACGCTTAAACCATAAACCATAAATCCTTAAACCCTATACCCTAAACCCTTAAACCCTCTACCATCTACCCTTAACCCTCAACCATCAACCCTTTACCCTCAACCATCTACCTTCTACCCTCTACCCTCTACCCTCAACCCTCAACCCTTAATCCCTAATAAATCTACCCTTAATCCCTAAAAACTCTACCCTTAAACCCTTAAACCCTAAACCCATCTACCCTCTACCCTCTACCCTCTACCCTTAACCGTTAAACACTAAACCCTTTATCCTCAACCCTCTACCCTTAAACCCTAAAACCCTAAACCCTCTACCCACTACCTTTAAACTATTGGACTTGTCATTGCACCAAAAGATTGATTTGTCAATGCCTGATACAAGCTTCAGTTAAGAACCACAAGAGGTGGTTAGACCATGTCATAAACCCAAATACTAGTGCTGCAAGGAATACCAAGGGTCACACCTTGCAACAATCCCCTCCAACACAAGCATGGGGTTTGAACCTATGACTAGCTCTGATACCAATTGTTGGACTTGTCATTGCACCAAAAGATCGACCTATCAATGCCCAATAAAAGCTTCGGTTAAGAACCATAGGAGGTGGTTAGACCATGTCACAAACCTAAGTGCTAGTGCTACAAGGAAGACCAAGGGTCACACCTTGCAACATAAACCCTAAAACCCTAAAACCCTAAACCATAAATCCCTAAACCCTCTACCCTCTACCCTCAAACCCCTCCTCCTCTCTCTCTCAACCCTACACCATCTACCCTTAAACTGTAAACTATAATCCCTAAACCCTAATCCCTCTACCCTTAACCCTTAATCCCTAAACCCTAAACCCTAAAACATCTACCCTCTACCTTCAACCCTTAAACCCTAAACCCTCAAACCTCAACCCTCTACCCTTAAAACCTTAAACCTTAAACCCCTAAACCCTCTACCCTTTACGCTCTACCCTCTACCCTCTACCCTCTACCCTTTACCCTTAAACCATAAAATCTAAACCCTAAACCCTTAAACCCTTAAACCCCATACCATAAACCCTAAACCCTCTACCATCTACCCTCAACCCTCAACCCTTAAACTCTAAAACCCTTAACCTCAACCCTCAACCCTGCATCCTCTACCCTTAAATCATAAACTATAATCCCTAAACCTTAAACTCTTAGGGGGAGAGGGAGTAGGAGGGATAGAGGGATGGGAGAGAGATGGAGGGAGTGAGAGAGAGAGAGAAGGGGGTGGGGGGAGTTACCTGAGAGAGATGGAGAGAGAGAGAGTGGGAGGGGTGGGAGGGAGATTCCTAAGAGAGAGGGAGAGAGAGAGTGTGTGGGAGAGAGATAGAGGGATGAGTGAGAGAGAGACAAAGAGAGAGACCCAACAAAGGAGAGGGGGTAGGAGGGAGATACTTTAGAGAGAGAGGGAGGGAGAGGGGGGCGATGGCGAGACTGAGAGGGAGGGAGAGGAGAGAGAGAGCGGGAGAGAGATAGAGGGATGGAGGAGAGGAGAGGTGGTGGGAGGGAGAGCGAGAGCCTAGAGAGATAGAGGGAATGAGAGGAGGAGGGAAGAGACAGAGGAGGGATTGTGAGAGTGAGATGGATGAGGGACACACTTGACAAGAGAGAGAGAGAGAGAGGAGGGGGGTAGTGTATGAAGATACCTGAGAGAAAGAGAGAGGAGAGGTGGTGGGAAGGAGAGACCTGAGAGAGAGGGAGAGAGGATAGGAGGAGTGAGAGAGAGGAGAGGGGGTGGGAGGAGACACCCAAGAGAGAGGAGAGAGATAGAGGGGCAGGAGGGAGAGACCTAGAGAGAGAGAGGGAGGGAGAGGGGGTGGAGGAGAGACTCTGAGAGGGAGAGGGAGAGTGGAGAGAGATAAAGGGCACAGAGAGAGGGGAGAGGTGGTGGGAGTGAGATACCGAGAGAGAGGGGAGAGAGAGAGAGAGAGAGACAGAGGAGGAGAGAGGAGGCAGGAAGAGAGATAGAGGAGGATCATGAGAGGGAGATGGGCAGGACATAGACTTGAGAGAGAGAGAGAGAGAGAGAGAGAGAGAGAGAGAGAGAGAGAGAAAGGGTAGGAGGAGACAACTGAGAGAGAGAGAGAGAGAGAGAGAGAGAGAGAGAGAGAGAGAGAGAGAGAGAGAGAGAGAGAGAGAGAGAGAGAGAGAGAGAGAGAGAGAGAGAGAGAGAGAGAGAGGAGGAGGAAGGCGTGAGGGAGAGACATGGAGAGGGAGACAGAGTGGAGAGAGATAAAGGAGAGAGATAGGGAGTGGGAGAGAGAGGAGTGTGTCTATGTGAGAGAGAGAAGGGGGGATAGAGATATACCTGAGAGAGATTGAGAGAGATATGGGGAGAGAGATAGAGTGAGTGAGAGAGAGGGAGTGGGAGAGAGATAGATGGAGTGAGTGAGAGACCTAATAGAGGGAGAGTGGGTAGGAGGGAGAAACTTGAGAGAGAGAGATAGAGAGAGAAAGATAATGACCTAAGAGAGGGAGATGGAGTGATACAAAAAGACCAAAGGGGAAGAGAGAGGGGGAGAGTGAGAAAGGGGGTTGGAGTGAGATAGATTTATTTAGGTACTTAGGTGGGAGGAAAAGAGACCTGAGAGAGGGGATTGGACTGAGAGAGAGTAGTCTAGGTTGTGAGGGAGGGAGTGATACTTGAGAGAGAGATACTTTAGAGGGATAAAGAGTTATCCAGTTAGGGTAACAAGTTAGAGACATATGAAAGGTAAAACCTCAACTATCCATCTACAATCATAAACTGTGCACTCTAAGCATTATGAAAGTTGTCGACCAAAGAGGGTAAATTCAAGTTTTGTTCAAAGCAGGCCATTTAGTGAGTGCCAAATTTGGTGCTCTCCAAATGACACATCACATTTGGCACACGCTAAATTTTTCTCTTTCCAAATGTGATGTTCCATTTGGCGAGTGCCAAATTTTGCTCTCACAAAATGGCTTGCTTTGGATGTGTTAATTGATAAGATTTTCCAAATTTCCTCATATTTTTGTTGATGCTCCCCATCTCATTTGCACATCTTTCAATGCAAGTTTATAAAAAAAAACCGTGATAGCATTGACCTCTCTCTTAGCTATCTAAATATATAATTATTTTTTCATTTTGATTTAGTTAAGGTTTTCATCCATGGCTTCTATTTTAAATGCCTCTTTTTTTCATCAAAAACCAACATGTGCTAGTTTTAGGATAGATTTTTACTCGTTTATCGAAATGTGAAACAAATTATATTTTTTGAAACTAGACTCCATTCTACACATGATGAAAAAAAATCAATTTTCGATTAGTTTTCAAAACATTTAGGGGGGAGCATGCTCAAATTTCATCTTTTTAGGATGTTTCCACTTTGAATATCCATAAAATATTATATATTTATTAAAAAAATTATCTGAAAGAATGAGGATAAACTACATGGTGTTAGCTAATTTCTCACCATTGGGATTTTTGAAATTCTAAAAAAATGTTGATAAAAAATAGGGGAGCCCTCAGGCGCTATGCTATTTTTTTGATAAAAAAGGACCTATTTTGGGCCCCCCCTTTTTGAGACCCTTAATCTTCACTAATTTCAAAAAAAATTAGTAGCTTAGAAACTAGACTCGAAGCACTTCAACTTTTGTTCTTGCTACATCTTGAAATTTTGAGCATAACTATCTTCAATTTCTCATGCAAATAAGATTTTGTTGATTTTAGAAAAATGTAAGGAAAGCTAAGGTGCGAAAAAAAATCTCCTAACGTCAAAACCTCAGGGAAGAATGCATAGGTGCTTTTAAATTTTTCAATTATAGCCCAATTAAGATACACTTGAAAGAAATAGCAGAAATAGAGAAATTAACATAGACAAATGAACACCAGATTTACGTGGGAAAACCCTTACAGGAGAAAAGCCCACCACACCAAGAAAAACCCCTTTCTATTACAGTAATCAAATTACATACAAAGTACGGGCTTCACTCTCTGATGTCAAATTAGAGCAGCATACACAATGATCAACCTTGTATAGAACATTCAAGTTACAATGCTCTCATAATTGAATTCACACTCACTGATCACAATCTTCAATCTCTGAGTATATCCATGTCATCCCTGGTATGTTGAACTTCCTCACAAGAACGACCACAATAGTCCAACTACTAGTAGTTCCCATTCTGCTTCTCTGACTGGTCGAAGTCACATCATGTAGGATAGTCTTTCAATCGATCAAGGCGTTCAAACAAAGTTCGTATGTCGGTGACACACTAACCGTGTCTCCCCGATGCCACAAAGCCCAACCATCGATATCACCCAGAGTCATCACTTTCGGCAAGAGGTTACACCGAGTTCACAAGCTGTTAGCAAAACATTAACCATATCGTTGAGATTTCATACCGATCATCATCACATGTAGAGCTATTCGGCAAGACTATCGCTCTTCGGCGAGAGGTCATACCAAAGTTCCAAAGTCACTTAGACATTAGCATTCCCATCGGTGAGACTATCGCTATTCGCCAAGAGATCATATCGAAACAACTAAGGGCACCAAACTCCAAGTATCATTCTTTTCTAATGATGCCATTTCTTCATTCATGGCTTCCAACCAAGAGTTTGAATCAGACATTCTAAATGCCTCTTTCACAGTCCTAGGCTCATCAGTGATAGAAATTAAAGCATAGGCACAAGTAGAATATATCAAAGAAAACCCATACCTATCAGGTTGCTTTCTTTCATGAGTTGACCTCCTCACTTGTTGAGGCTGAGGTTGTTCTTCTTCATTAGAACTCTCAGAACTACTTGAGCTCTCCTCAGTTTCAGGTACATTTTGAATTTTCAATTCCTCTTTATCTAGTGTCAGAGGAATTTCAACTACATCCTTTTTTTTTCTAATTTTTTCTTTGATTACAGATCCAAGGTAGAAGGCTTCAGCTCATGAAAGATAACACTTATGCTATATAGAACCTTCTCCGTATCAAGATTCCAAAGCTTGTATCCTTTTATGCTAGCACTATAACCAATAAAAATATATTTGTCAGCCTTGTTCTCCAATTTAGATCTTTTCTCATTCAACACATGTGCATATGCCTCATAGCCAAAGACTCGAATGTGTCTCAGAGAGGGCTTCTTACCAGGCCATGATTCCAAAGGTGTTTTCTCAACAAGAGAAAAATTAGAACAGTTTATCAAGTAACATGTTGTAGCAACTGCCTCACCCCAGAACTTCTCCTCCAAGCGAGCACTGCTCAGCATACTTCATGCTCTTTCCATCACTGTCCTATTGAACCTTTCTGCAACTCCATTTTGTTGTGGAGTGTAAGGTGTAGTTTTATATCTTTTAATTCCATGATCTTTATAGTACCTCTCAATTTCATCAGAACAAAATTCACTGCCATTATCAGTCCTTAAACATTTTATTTTCCTTCCAGTCTGATTTTCTACAAGGTTTTTAAATTCCTTAAGCTGACTAAACACTTCTGATTTACTTTTCAAAAAATAAACAAATGCTCTTCTCGAATAATCATCAATGAACGATACATAGTACCTTGACTTAGACAAAGAAGGAACATTCACTAGACCAAAAACATCAGAATCAATGTAATTAAATAAAGCAAAATATTTTTGAGGACTGGAGTAAAATGAAACACGGTGTTGTTTACCATATATACAATGTTCACAAAACTCAAATTCGAGGTTACAATCTTCAAACCCCTCAACCAGGTTTTTATTCTTCAAGGTTTTTAAACCTTTCTCTCCAATGTGTCCTAGCCTATGATGCTAGAGCATAGTCTTTTTTGCTGTAAGTTTAACTTCCATAGAGTTTACATTATCAAGAACTTTTTCCTCTTTTCCCCCATGAGTAGCTTTCTATGACTTCACAAAGACACTATTGCAGTGTACAACATGTGCATCCAAGTTATACAAGGTACCAATACGAGCACCTCTTGCTAGCACCATAGAGCCTCTAGTCATCTTGCAACCATTTCCAGAGAATGTGACTTGCACTTCAATATCATTCAACATACTAACAGAAAGTAGATTTCAAGCCAGACCTGGTATATGCATTACATCATTGATTCCCTTCACTCTTCCATCAGGGAATTAAATTATGACTCTTCCACGGCCAACAATTTCCAAAAATGAATCACTTGCCAAATACACCTTTCCACCATCGTATTTTTCATACTTCATGAACCAGTCTCTATGAGATGTCATGTGGAAAGATGCTCCAAAATCAATTAGCCAGACATCATTTGATGCCTACGTAGCCAAGACTGCAATGAAAGTGTCTACATCACTCTGAGAAGAATCATTGTCAGAAGAATACTTCTTCTTCTTCTCTTTCTCCTCTTTACAATCCTTTCGGACATGACAAGGTTGCCCACAATTCTAGCACTTCACCTTGGACTTCTTGCCAAGAGACTTTGATCTCCCCTCTGATTTGGATTTTGACTTCTTGTCCTTCTTCTTGCCTTTTCTTTTTGATCTTCCTCTAACAGCAAGAGCCTCCTTTGCCATCTCAGAAGATTTCCTTCTCATCTCTTCTGATAACAAAGAAGCAACAACATCTTCCATCTTAAAAGTGGATGTCGTACTCCCAATAGCCATCATCAGGTGATCCCAAGAATCTAGCAAAGAAAATAATAACATACGTCAATCTTCTTCATCAATCTTCACACCCACAAATGCTAACTGAGCAATCAGCATATTGAAACCGTTCAAGTGCTCAACAACATACCCTCCCTCCTGCATTCTCAAAGTGTACAGCTTCTTCCTCAAGAACAATTTATTCACCAAGGACTTGCCCTGATAAATAACTGCCAATCTTTTCCACAAGGAAGATGTAGTCTTTTCTTCATGAAAATTCAGAAGAACAATGTTTGCTAAATAGAGCCTTATCAGCCCCTTTGATTTTCTATCTGCAAGGTCCCAATCCTCTTGCTTCATGCTTGTAGGCTTTGTTCCAAACACAACAATCCAAATATCATAATCAACCAACAGATCTTCCATTTTAAGTTTCTATAACTCAAAATTGTTTCCATTGAATTTCTCAATTTCCATCTTTCTTGACGTACTTGCAACCTTAACCTATAATTCAAATTACCAAGACTTCTACAAGATTCCCACTGAACATAAATTGACACAAAAAACCCAACGTACCCACAAGGATAACACAACTGGCCAGGCTCTGATACCACTTGTAAGGAAAGTTAAGGTGCGGAAACAACTCTCCTAACGTCAAAAGCTCAGGGAAGAATGTAGAGGTGCTTTTAAATTTTTCAATTATAGCCCAATTAAGATACACTTGAAAGAAATAGCATAAACGGAGAAATTCACATACATAGATGAACACCAGATTTACGTGGGAAAACCCTTATGGGAGAAAAACCCACCACACCAAGAAAAAACCCTTTGTATTACAGTAATCAAATTACATATAGAGTACGGGCTTCACTCTCTAATGTCAAATTACAGCAGCATACACAATGATCAACCTTGTATAGAACATTCAAGTTACAATGCTCTCAGAATTGAATTCACACTCACTGATCACCCACCGAACTATCCATCCAACTGTTCACCGAACTGATCACAATCTTCAATCTCTGAGTATATCCATGTCATCTCTGGTATGTTGAACTTCCTCACAGGAATGGCCATAATAGTCCAACTGCTAGCAATTCCTATTTTGCTTCTTTGATTGGTCAAAGTCACACCACGTATGATAGTCTTTCAATTGGTTAAGGCGTTCAAACAAAGTTTGCATGTCAGTGAGACACTAATCGTGTCTCCCTGATGCCACAAAGCCCAACCGTCGATATCACCCAGAGTCATCACTTTTGGCAAGAGTTTACACCGAGTTCACAAGCTGTTGGCAAAACATAACCATATCGCTGAGACATCATACTGATGTTCATCACATGTAACGCTATTCAGAAAGACTATCACTATTCGGCTTGAGGTCATACCGAAGTTCCAAAGTCACTTACACATTAGCATTCCCATTGGTGAGACTATCGCTATTCACCAAGAGATCATACCGAAACAACCATGTTACTCTGAAATGTCCTACCGTCAGCAAGACAAACATCTATCACCAAGAGTTCTTACTAAACCCTTATCTTACCCCGATGACTCCAAGTGTATAACTATCGGTGAGACATCTCACATCGCTAAGACTTCATACCCAAGCAAAACTTTCAGCCAAGGGTCTCCCCGACATCTGCTATGAACCACAGTCGGCTAGACCAACCCACTCGGTAGAGGGTTACACTAAAAACCACAAGTCACAGCGATAGCTCCAGTCAGTAAGACATCAACAAGGTCTCGGTGACCTGAACATTCCACAAGATTGCACAACTGCTAGTCGTCCAGATAGAAAGTTTGTCACACCGACTTTTCTCTTTCATAGGTTTCAGCCTATGAGATTCAGGCACACAATTCCAACAAAAAAAAGTGGCATCTTAAGTCTCAAAATTGTGTCACAGATCCATGCACTTACCCTTTCGGGTTACCTACTTCTATTGTATCGAATCAAGATTCTCGATTCCTAGGGGAATTTTGGTCAGCTTTGTGGGGACTCATGGACACCAAATTGAAGAAGAGTGCAACCTTCCATTTGTAGACCGATGGACAGATAGAGGTAGTAAATAGGACAGTTGTGCATCTGCTTAGAGGTTACTATAGCAAACATCCCAAGTTGTGGGATGAAAGCCTACACTATGCGCAGCATGCGTACAACCATGTGACACGCTCTTTTACAAAGAAGTCTTCTTTTGAGACTTGTTTCGGTTATGGTCCTAAAACACCGATGGACTTTACTTTTGGGAAAGACGATTTCGAAGATGGACGCCATGATGTAGAGAAGGCTTTGAAGTTCATCCAGAAAGTCCAAGCAATCCATCAGGCAGTGGAAGCACAATTAGAAAAGAGCCAAGCCAAATACAAGGCTTGGCATGTTAAACATTGCACCGATCATCATTTTCAAGTAAGTGACTGCGTTTGGTTACATATTAGCAAGGAAAGAATGCAAGGTGAAGGAAGGAAGCTCAAGCCGATCAGATATGGTCCCTTTGGTATTCTAGAAAAGATCGGTACTAATGCCTTCTGCCTTAATCTTCCTCCATACATGCAGATCTATTCGGTTGCCAATGTTGAGAACTTGAAGTTGTATGAACCTCCGATGATATTAGATGAGGAGACTAATATTCAGGTTCCATCAGTTGATGACCTTTAACCTGAATACATGTCAGAGTTTTCTAAAGACGTCATCCTTGACAGGAATGTCAAAACTTCATGAAGAGGAGCAGTTGAATACCTCAGAGTGGGATTGAAGGGGATGAATCCAAGCCAGGCAAGATGGATGGAGATTGGTCAAGTGAGGGAACTTTACCCTCACTTGTTTTCCAAGAAATCAAGCTTTTAGAGGTTTGAAAGCTCTCCAGTGGGGAGGACTGATCCAAAGGATCTTCGTCAAAAATTTAAAGTTTCCCTTTTGTCTGTAGAATTAGCATTATTAGGAAGAGCTAATAATTTTGACTCCAACGCAATTTGAATGGAGTCAATCAGAGCTATGGAGCTTGAGTTACACTTGGTCAAACCTTGGTCAGCTCAAGGCTCAGAAATATACAAATATTCAAAGTCACCAAAAGTGCTCAATATTGGTCTCATTGAGAAGAGCTCGGCGAGAGCTTTCCGATGATGCTTTTTTTGCGCAAATCAGAGCCCATATGCCCGAGTTACAAGCAGTCAAAGATCAGGTCAAACATTGACCATGCTAACATCATCATGGTACAGTCAACGCCTCGTCATCAACCTAGTCAACAGACATGTTAGCATTAGAATCTTTGACCAGCAAATAGAATGATGACAAGTGGCTCCATAGCTACCCATGTGGCACTCCCATATTCTTTGAATATAAAATAACAATAATAATTTATAAAAAAATAAAAATGGTAAAATATACTATGGGGGATTTTAGTTTTAAAGTGCCTTATTTTTTTTTAATATACATAAAGGGAGGCGTACCTTTTTAAAAGCCTTCATTTAAGGCTTCAAAGGTGGGCACACATGTTAAAGGATAATCCCTAATTTAAAGGATAATCCCTATTTAAAGGATAATCCCTATTTAAATGGGATAAACCCCTTTAGAATAACTATTTTAAAATATATGGGTTAATATAATAAATGGAAAATATCCCCTAATATTAAAGAGAGCCAACTCTTTAATATTTTAAAAGCCCAATTATATCATATGGTTATGGGGCTAAAAATATTGATGGCATATATGCCTCTGGAAAGAAATATTTTTGTAACCAAAAGGGGATTTTTAATTTATTTTATTTGTAATGGGAAGATTTCAAAATTTTGATGTAAAAATGGAGGATATGGGAGATAGTGTAAATCATTTGGTTACACACCAAATTGAGTAAAGTTTTAGTATAAAAGGAGGGGGGTAGGATGTGAAAAGCTAAGTGCTGACTTGGGAGAATTATCTTAGGGAGATTTTTCTCTCATCCCGTGCTTTCAAGGAGATTGTTCTTGCGCACTTTGGAGGATTTTTTCAAAATTTCTTTGTAAAATAGGGAGGAACTATGCTGGAGTTATGTATTGATTTTCTAGAAAATTAATCGGATTGGTCCACTCATTGGAGAGGGGCCCAAAGACGTCGTTTTTATGACAAACTCTGTTATCAACTTTGTTTGCATTTTCTCTCCTTTCTCTCATTCTGATTTTCATCACTTGTTATTTCTGTTTATTTAATTATACTCATGTGTTAATTTCATTTCATTAATTATGGATTTAAAATTGTAACGTTACCCATTCGAACGCAATTGTCATAGATGTGAAAAATAGATCAGAATTATGGCTTGTTGTGTGGATGAAATTTTTTGAACTGACAAGTCATATTTTGGGTATCACATCTAATTAGGCCGACCTAATCGATGTTATAATTGATGCAGATATATAATTTGGATTTTTTTTAGTATCTTAAGGTAATGTAATGAATATGTGATGTGGATGAGTGAATTGAAGCAGAGTAGTGCAATGTGAATGTTAAGTTGAAGATCATAATTGTGTCAATGAACAACGAGGCATAGTGTTGAATTAGAATCAGATAAAGTTTGTTTATTGTGCTTCAATGGAACTACAATTCATGCATATGTCAGATGCAATTGTAACAATTCAAAATAGGTTGTGAGCCACCATCTCTCTTCTATGTTTTTCTTTGTGAGTAGTGAATCCATTTGGACAGTGAGTCCACCTGCAATGAGCATTTCTATAAATATTCTATAACTAGTTATAATGTATTGTGAGCTAACCCTCACCACAGTTTTTTTCATTTTGGGTTTTCCACATAAAAATCTTGGTGTTCATGTGTTATGTGATATTGTGAATATTTCATGCTTTCTTTCCTTACTGCAGTTGAATATGCATTAGTGATTGGATGCTTAATGTTTGAATGGTTTAAGAGAATACTGATTCACTCCTCTCTTAATATTTTGGGTGTTCAACATATTTATTGTCTCTTATTATATAGTAGGATATTTGGTACTTTTCTTTTGCATAGTTGAACTACTATTCATAATATTTATCTATGGAATCTTGTGTAGAGGGATATAGATAGAAATTCCTCTTATAAGGCATAATTCTTCACAACTTAAAGGCTCTGTTCTATGAGAGAGGATCAATAGTTGAGGCTAGGGCTAGATGCAAAAATCATAGTCACTACCTATGTTTGTTTATGCATCACATAGATTTAAACAAGGAGGAAAAAACTTCTCAAAGTCTTTATCTAAATTTTAAGATGGGGAAACATTAGGCTTCTATCACTTACAAGAACAATTTTCATATAGAGTGTATTGATATGAGGTTTAATTCTAATTCTAATTGCTTTCTTGATAGAGCCAAGGTAGAGGTCATAAGAACACTATAAAACTAGAAGAAGAAGAAGATGATGATGATGATATATCAAATGGTTTAAAGAATGTGGTTATTAACATGAATTTGGTAGTCAAACAATTTTGATAAAAAATATTTATAAATTAAATATTTTTTTTTGATAATTTATATGTTTTTTAAAACATCAAGTGAAAGACATATAGACTACCAAACTATCATAAATTTTTTATATAGCAAGCAAGGGTGGCCATGAAATTCCAAGACTACTTACAAGTTATCATAATAGCATTTAGCAACTCAAATAATAACTAAGTAATAATTGTACAAATTTTAAAATTATAAATTAGAAGTAACAAATAATGTCACTCCAAATAAAACCACCAAATAATATCAGTGAATAATAATTTCAGTTAAATAATTAAATAGGAACATTAAATACAAGTTTAAAATACCTTTTCTCCGATTTCTATATTTTAACCATATGAACAAATGGTAATAATTATGAGAACAGTTCCCCACTGACCATTCAAAGATGGCGAAGAAAGAGTAATCAAAGTTTGATTTGATTCGCTAACAAGAGGTTGTTCAAAAGAAAGATGAAAGAAATGCAGGTGTTTGTCCCATTCTATGCTCACTTCGTCCAATCCCCATTTGTCATACTCCAACATTAGGACCTCCTGAACTGAGAAAGACAGTTACCTTCGCTTCCACCTCTTCTCTCCTCCTCTTCCTCGACTGCGCAGACACTGCCACACAATCTGCTTTCATGTCAGTGGCCGCGTGGTCGAGGAGGGGAAAGTTGAGCAGCGCTTTGGATCCCCGTATTCTGAAAGCAGCGCGGTCATATGCGAGCGCTGCGCCCTCCGCTGTGGTGAAGGTACCCAACCACAATCGGGCTCCTTGCCTAGAAGGATCCCGTATTTCTGCTGCAAATTTTCCCCACCGTCGCTGCCTCACTCCTCTGTAGTGCGGCGTCAGCCTTCTCTCCGAAGCAGCCGCCTTCTCTTTCACGTGCTTAATGTTGCCATGATTATGAGTTGCAGGCTGCGGTGTAAGGGGAAGGCAGCCATTGTTTTCAGCTTCTTTAACAAGGCTATAGAGCAGCATATCGTCAGAGCCATTTTCGTTCAGAGGAAGTTTATCCCACGCCCCGCTACCCCAAAAAGGACTTACAATATCCTTACAACCGTTGCATGTCGGTGTTGTGTCCCATGCAGGTGGAACTTGTTTATACGTACAGATGTTGTTACATGGCGGCGGAGTAACCGACGTAACAAGAGATGGAGACCTCTCGTTGGGCTTCCTTTCTCTTCCAAAATTGGTAACTGTTTCGTCCAATGAATTCTCCTCCTTCGCGCTAAGCAAAGAGCTGTATATTATTTCATTCTCTCTCTCATTCCTATTATAATTACTGGCTGTCTCTGAACCAAAATTGGGATCCGCAATATTATCGAAATCAGTAATGAGAAAGTATCCTGAGTGTCCCCCAGCAAATACTGGCGAATGCTGTGAACGTCCATGCTCCTCAATAACAATTCTTGCACAGCTCTTGTTTGTTATTTTTCCTTTTTACGATTTCCCAAAAGAGATTGCTTAAGGGCTAATTTATAACACCTTTCAACAGTCTAAAGTAAACCATTGGCCTCCCCTCCCGATTCAAAATTGCAGTCTGGTCAAAATGCAGGTTTCGTGGGGAGTTTGACTGGAATTTCCATTATCACTGAATGTCCAAATCCATTTTGAACGTGGCAAAGTAGTTTTCAAAAATTCTTCAAGGACTCAACTTGCTCTTTTTCTAATTATTTATATTTTGCAGTTGGTCAGCAGGTATTGTGGGCGATGAGGGCATTATGCAGGCTTTGTTCCCTTTGCGCACGTCAAAAGTTTATATCAACTATATCTTCATCATTTCAGGGGACAACTTTGTTGAATATTGATAGCGTACAAAGAATTAAATAATCTTATTTTGAAAGGAATTGGACAGATGCAATGTTCTACACTTCTGAAAGCCATCTTCACAACTTTTCGTTTTAATTAATCTCAAACTATCCCACCGAGCTACGTCTCAAAAGCATTCAATCAAATAAAGCAAGAAATTAAACGAATTTAATATTTGAAATGGAGCCTTTGATGTCACATGAGAGACGTGAAATTCTCGAAGAGTGATCATGGAAGTTTGCACGGCAGGATCGCCCTACTAAATTTGCAATTTTGTTTTGTTTTGTTGGGTATTGATCAAAGCTTTTTACAGTATAAGGAGGAGCCAAGAAGTTTAGAGAAAGATTATGCGTAAAAGAGATGCAAATGATATATAGACAATTAAAAATAAATGTATTTAAAGAAGGTTTTAAGAATAAGAATTAAGTATAAAGGTTATATAGAACAATAGTTATATAAACAATTTATTAATTATAAAGGTTTAAAAAGAAATCACAATTTTGATGTTTGGGATATGAGCGACTTTTCTATGAAGGTGTTGTTTTACCATGTTTTATATTTTCCATATCTTTTTGAATTACTTAGTGCTTATCCCATTCTATTATAAATGCTTACATCATTTACTCATACTCTCCATGATGATCATATGCTTTATGATAGTGATGAGCATCTATCAAGAAAGGATCTATTATCTAAGGACTCTAGTATAATTATAATTGACGCTGCAACACATTTCTCACACATACATGGGATTTTTCTATCTTTTCATGATACATCTTTTACCAATCATGTTAGTCCTATGTGCCTAGATTCATATTCTTTAAATACCTTAGATTCTCTAACGTATGATAGTAAAAATGGTCATAATCATATTATATATCTTAGGATTATAATCAGGTTATTAGTGATAGCCTTTTCTATAATAGTAACCTACATGATCTATTATCATGTCTTGATTATAATTCATGACTAGTAGAGTTTTTAAATGGTTTGATTCATCTTGTCTACTTTACAAATTCTTTGGTGAATTTTGTTCATGGTTTCATTACTTATTTTTCTATCCTTATTTAAAATGAGGATAGTATGGACTTAGCAATGTTCTACCATGATTTATCTTTTTATCTTAATGCATCCTCTATTATCATTGATTATACATTTCCTACACATTACTTTCATGCCATCACTAATTCACATGAACTAATCTTATGATGCATACACACCAATGATTAAAAAGAAGCCAAAATGTTACATTACCACAATCAATTTTTCAATCAAACACATTTAATCTCTCCTCTAAATGAATGAAAGAATATAGCCCTCACTTCGTTGCAACTATCTCTTCATCCCTCTTAATTGCGGAGATGAGTTGCCTATCTAGATACACCAAATATTTCTGCAATATGTCATTCCTAAAAGATTTCCCACACTCCACTTCATGCCATTCACTTGGAAAAAAATTTAAATACCCTTCATACAAATTTCTACAAGAACTCTTCATATTTTCAAATTTTGAATTTCATAAAAATACTACAATAGACATCATAAAGGTATAAAGGATCTTAAAATAAACGTAAGCATGGGAATCACTAGAATTTTTTAAAAAAAAAGATGCAGAGTTCTTGCAAAAATTGTAGCAAGGGTATTTGAAAAGTTTGCTAAGAGAATGACATGAAGTGGAGTGTTGGAATTTTTTAATGATTGACACGTTGCAGAGATATTGAGTGTATCTAGATGGGTTACTTATCTCTGTAATTAAGAGCGATGAAAATTTATTTGTGAAAAGGTGAGGCTTATCTCCACAATTAAGAGTGATGAAAAGTTTTCTAAGAAAATGACATGAATTGGATTGTGGGAAATTTTTTACGATTGAAATGTTGTAGAGATATTGGGTGTATCTAGATGGGTTACTTATCTCCACAATTAAGAGCGGTGAAAATTTATTTGTGAATCTAGGTGAGGCTTATTTTCAAATATAATAAGATCAAAATTAGTAACTCACAAGTACCTCCCTTCTAATAGATTGGGTTAGCTATAGATCATGTAGCCTTAGCTTCCTCTCCATCAAAGACTTTTCTTGCAATATGCTCCTCATCCTCTCCTTGTTTCCCCTCTATAATTACTATCTAAATCTATTATGGAG
>VDFB02353624.1:120200-166667 GCA_007258455.2 Sequoia sempervirens
GCTTGACCTTCTCCAGATCTATTTCTAGAGCAAGTGCCTCATAATCCATCATCAACCTCAGGAATTCATCTACCTCAGCCAAGTGGGAAACAACACTAGCATAGATATCCTCTAGTTCCACTAATGACCTATCCATAACTACCTTCGTAAACTCGAGGGTATGCAGCCAATCATTAAGCAAGTCATGGTCTTCTTTAGGAAAAGCCAGTTCTTTCTC
This sequence comes from Sequoia sempervirens, assembly GCA_007258455.2. Taxonomy (NCBI): domain Eukaryota; kingdom Viridiplantae; phylum Streptophyta; class Pinopsida; order Cupressales; family Cupressaceae; genus Sequoia; species Sequoia sempervirens. The sequence goes on from VDFB02353624.1 coordinate 120,418, forward strand.
CTTGACATCCAAAGATAGCTTTAGGATGCACAACACCTTGGGGTGCAAAATATTGTAGAGCTCTGGGAAGTCTTTGCATGTATCAACCTCTGGATCAATTTCCTTCTTGAGGACCAAAAAGTGATTATGTGCCCTGACAGAATAATGGATGCCCTTGTCAACCACCCTCTTGAACCAATCTACAGTGTACTTAGTCTAATTTTTCATCTTCTCCATTTTATTCAGCTCCTCCTTGCAGAGGAGAGTAGATGCAGATGGTTCTATTAGAGCCTCTTCCTCTATGGACATCCATTGTTGGATGTAAGAGGTGAGGTCCGCCACCTATGCCTTTAGCTCTTCTTTGGTGGACTAATCCTTGTTCATCTGTTGTATGATGGTACACACTGACCCTTGTAGATCATCTATCTTCTACTCTCAATTTTTTTGGCCTAGATTGATTGTAGATATTTGGTAATCCTGCCCTTGTATGGTTCCTGCATCCTTTCCTACTATTGGAGTGGCAACTTGCAATGTTCTGAACCTAGAAGCATCAATCATGATGTGCGATTTGATTTTAGGCTTCTCCTTTTTGGTCCTTGTTTGCGCTCTAGCTAGTATTGCCTCTAATCTCACCTTGGGGTTAGAAACTATGGGAGCCTTCTTCTTCAATTGTTGCTCCAACTAGTTAGGAACCTCAGCTTGATTCGTTCGTGATTCATGATCACCTTCCTCTTCTTGTTCTTTTTAAGGCCAATCCTCCTCATCACCAGGAGCTTCGTCATCATTCTTTCCTTCTTCAGTTGGCTCCATCTCTAGTGTAGTTCTTCTTGTATCCGGCTCGGTGGAAGTGACATTTCCTTGAATGATATTTTCCTCTTAGAGTGCCCTTTCTTCCTTATGTTCAACCTCGACATTTTGTTTAGGCTCGGAGCCCTTTTCTTGTGCATCTTTCTCTTCCTTCTTTTCTAGAGGTACTTCTTCTCATACTAGACCCTTATCTTGGCTAGTCTATGGAGGATCTTCAAGTATTTCCACATCTGGATCCATGTCTATCTTTCCCTCTTGGGAGTGGCGGTCCTCTAGGTGGGTCTCTTCTTCTAGTTCTTGATCTGATGTCTTTATTACATAATGCTCACCAAAAGCCTCAACATATTCTTCTGAATTTTGTGACTTTTTAGCGAGGCCGCCTTGTCCAATTTTATACCTAGCCAACCCTCTGGTTGTTCAAAGTAGTCATCTTTATCAGAATCCTCGGGCTCTTTAGCTATGTCTTTTGTGCCTTCTTTTTATTGCTCTGCATGGAGTCTTTCCATCTCTTCTGTGATTTCCATTGTGGCCTCCATTTTTGGTGGCTTGGTAGGTGGCGGGGGAAGTGGTAAGGTAGCAAAAATTTGATCCATTAGAGCCTAGACCTTGGGGTCAAGGATTACCCCAGAGAGCTCATTGGATACATTCTGCATATACATGTTGTGAAGGCATGCAAAAAAATAGGTAGTGGCATAGAAGCTAAGGGAATTGATGATGGAAGAGTATAGAATGTGGGCAATGGGGGAGGGAGTGAGGAAGAGGAAAGTGGAGAGGTAGTAGCAGAAGAAGATTCAAGTACCATAACTGGAGTAGTCAGTGAGGTGGAATGTAGGTGGACTGAAATGTCCACGATGGGTAGATATGAGATAGGAGAATCTTGGGAAGCGGAAGGTGGAGGAGTGGTGACAACAATAGTGATAACAATAGTGGAAGTGGTAGGCGGTGAGCATGGCTACTCGATCTCTTCTTCTTCTTTAGGTTTGGGATCTTCCTCTATGGTAGGAATTTCAAGCACAAACATCCCTGTTTTCTTTGTTCTTTTAGATGGTTGCCCCTTGCTCATATTCCTGGAGTACACCTTTTTTTTGGGATTACACTCAGGTGCATCCTTCCTCTTCTTAGACCTTGTGACTAGTGGGGACTTGGGAGCTTCGCTTAATGAACCAGTGGTTGCACCACTATCAGTTTCACTTTCAAGATCATCTTTGAGCTCGCCATATGTCAACTTTGCACCCTACTCTTTGAGTTGAATTATTTGTGCATCTACCCATTGTCTTGTTCTATATTCAATGGGTCGGGTAAGAATGTCGAGGTCAGTGACCTCTTCCTCATTTCTTTCAATAACAAGTAGGGCCAGCTCAGCCACGACATGGTCTCTATCATCCACAATATTGTCTTCTTCAAGTATCTAATCTGGCATGAGAAATAGATTTATCAACTTAACAAACTGAGCAGTCATCCTCATATAGTGTCGCATCCGTATATTTTTATCATCATTGTAGTTGACCCAGAATTCCTCAATGTGGGTTTGGTGGGCATACTACTTCCCAACCCACTTATTCAACTTTTCTTGAGGATCCATTCTTTCTAGATCTGTGTGGAGGTCCAAGTTATACTCTACTAACTCCTTGTCTGAATATTCAACACAATGGGTAGTGAGGCAGGAGTACATCCCTTGTTTGAAGGTTAGGGGATATGGAATCCCAGCTTTGTGCTTATCATTTAATAAGGTATGGGCAGTCTATATCTGCCTAGAAACATCTGACAAGAAGATCAGATCATTAGGGTAGCGTGATACTAACCAGTAGGGCCTTCCTGAGAACCCTTTTGCTCTGATATAGGTAAACTTTGGGAACTAGATGAATAGATACCTAGATCCCTTTATAGAGGCCTTCATGTTGTGTGATACCCTTCTCTCAATATCTTCTCCCAAGAGTGATTATGTACCTAATGAAGGTATCATTCACTCTTTTTTATTCTCTTTTAAAGTTCTTGTACTGTAAATAAGGATAGCAGTCATAGACTTTGGGGTCTCCCTTCTTTGTCCCCATTGTTCCTGCACACAAGAATCCTTTGTATGAGAATTTCTCTGCAAGGACGTAGACTAGATATGATGTCATGTAAAATTAGGAGGTTTTCTTCATCTCCAGGAGTTGGTTGTGCAAGTTATCACTGATCATCTTGGCCTAGTGAAATTTTCTTTCACTCCAGATGATTTCTTCTATGAATTAGAACATCCACTCTTCAAAGAATGTAGTAGTTGGCAGGCCTATTACTCTACTCAAGAGAGTAACCAAATCATGGTACTCCTCAAAGAAATCACTTCTAAATATATTTTGGGGTACTTTGTTGGCATTGCCCCTCTTGTCTTTTAACCAGTGCTAGTTGATCATACTCTTGCATCCAAGAAGGTCCCATTGCCACACATTCTAAAGAAATTCCTTCTCTACCTCTTCCATCTTGTCAAATGTTGGGATTCCAAATATTCTACTGATAGACTTGGAAGACACGTTTTCCAATACTCTTCCATCTTTATCAATGATTTTTCTATTGGAGTGGTAGCACTCCTAGTAGCCCATGACCAGTTTTGGAGCAACCAAGGTAGGAGGGAAACCAACTTCCTTTCTGAGGCAACTCTGTTTGATCCTTTGTGCATCTTCTGTGGTAGGGTTGACCATTACCCTCTACTTGAATTCATCAATATTTACATGGCCTAGGTCTATATCTGACATTGTGTCCCAGGTAGAGGTGAGCTTGGAAGTGCACTCCACCCTATGGAATTGGTACTTCATTTATTCTTTTTCTTCCTTTCCCCTTGGCGTTCTTCTAGGATTCTTTCCCTTGTCAACTTTTCCTACAGGATTTGTTGATGATCCCTTAGCAGGTTCCTTAAATCCTATGTACATGGAGTGCAACAATCATTTTACATATAAAGGAGGTAAACATCAATTAAATCTATCAAATCCAACCTTAGATCCATTCATACATCCTTAAAAGGTCATAAAAATCATTATTGTATGCTTTTCAAGGCTCATTTAGATCATCTTCACAAATGTGGGCCCAGGGGTGTGGGTTTCTCCTAGGAAGAAGCCATTAGGAGCAGTTTAGAGCTAGACGACACTGGGGTCATAGAATCCCACAGTCAGCTACACACAAATTTCCACGTAGTTTTCTTGGTGAGAAAATCCCTTATGAAATGATTAGGCACATGTGAAAATTGGCTATAAGGAAATTTAAGTTGTTAAGTGAAGCTTTGGTGCTCTTGTGGGTTTGAAGGATGCAGGAGCCATAGGGTGGAAAGGCATTTAGAGACTAGTTGTTAAGTAGTAGAATTCAGGAGACGGTGACCCGCATGTAGAGTTTTGTGTGGTAGAACCCATAGATACCTCAGACGTTGTAAATCATGCCAATCTTGGATGTCAGTTTTGGTAGTGTGGAGGTCAACTGTTGAAGCATCGCTAAGTTCTTATCATTAAGGAATGGCCACATGGGGAAGAAAGTCTACAACTAGTGGTCTTCATAGACAGCCCCGCAAAGACCTTGTAGACCAAGGTTTTCATGTTGGTAGATTTGGGAATTTGGCAAAGGGAAAACCATCACATAGGACTTGTATGGTAGGAGGATGTAGGCACTTAGCCGTTAGATTGCAGAGATGAGTTAATGGCGACCCACAAACAACCACCCACATAGGTTTTCCCATAGGAATGCTTTAGACTTGGTGCTTTTCTCGAAAGATTTTGAATTTGGGAGGCGACAAATGTTGTAGAGTTTAGCTCATTCACGTCGAAAATGCAGGCGGGACCTGTAGTATGGGATTGCATAAGGATTTAGTCATGAATCAAGCAACAATGAAACAAGGGCCATCCATAGGTGGAGTTCCACATGGAGACCCCCGTAAAGTGTTATTAACTTATCCATTTGTCAAATGTGTTTTGAGAATTGGGGATGGAAAGGAACACTAGGCGGCCTACACAATATTCTTCATTGTGTGACAAATGACAATGGTGGAATAAGATTCCACATGAGCGTAATCACACAATTTTGGCCGACACTAAGGGTTTTGAATTCTAGGGGGAAAATTGCAAGCATGGGGCCAAAGTTACATAGATTAAATAGGATTGTTGGGGAAGACTAGGGTTTACTCATTAAAGACCTTAAACATTCATGAAACCATAACCTATACAGAAATGTTTCAAAGATTTAAACATGCAGTAAAAAAATCATGAGCTTACCTTGAAACCGCATGGAAATTTGAAGAACCTGTCTCGAATCTACTGTAAGATCTCATGTGGGCGAGAGCTCCTCATTTTCCCTTCTCAAAATTAAAATCATAGGGTGAAAATGACAAGTTGATCTCTTCTATTTATGGAAAATTTCACCATTAATGTGTTCATTCAATTCCCAATATGGCAAGGACTTGGTTGGTGGGGTTGTAGAAACCCAAGTTGGCATGGTCATTCAGTCGAGACCCAGGCGGTGAAGGAAGACATGGAACCCACCATGTGGGTTTATGCTAGGATTTGGCCACCAGATAATGTTGGAGATATAGCAGCATTCCTCAAGAGGGAACCCACAAATGTGGTTCCACGAGGCCTAGTGGACACAACAATGAAAGGCACAAGGAAACCCGCAAACTTGAACCCAAAAAGGTCAGAGACTTAGCAAATTTTGGCTGGGTGATTTTGGTCAGGTGGAATTCGATGACTTTGTTACATGTGACCATTTTAACCTTATAAATAGGGGCATGAAAAATAAGGAAAAAGTTAAAATGACCCGGCAAGTGATCCCACGAAGTTGGTTTACAATTTTTGGGAGATTCTAATTTTTGCTAAAATCACATATTTTTAGAAAATATAATGATTTAGACCTTTAAAAGTTTCATTTAAAGCATTCCAATTGAAGAGGGTTTGATCAAACTACCTTAGAGAAAATCCCCTTGGATAGAACCTCGCTACTTTTAAACCTATGACCTATAATAGAGTCTCCTTTACACCTATCAAAATGCTGATAAAAAACAACTTTCAATTTGCCATTTGGGGGATCAAATGAAATCATTTAAAATTTATTTTTTGTAAGTATGTAGTCCTTATTACAAGCTTCCCAAAAAGTATAATTTTAAATAAATTTAATTTTATTATTATATTTATTTTTTATTTCTTGTGAATGTAATTTTTTCACTGAAAATCAAACTCTCTATTCTACACAGGTGGAAAAATAGAATATTGTCCAAAAAAAATTGAAAAATATGAGTGCACTAGATATTGAAGTTTTTGATCCAACAAAAAAAAAATTGAATTTTGATGTATACAAAAAACATATGCGTTAAACGGTTGCACTATGTCTAAATTGTAATTGGTTTGTCTTCAAAACTTGATCAAAGAAAAAATATTCAATAAAAAACTATCTAACCAAGTGAAAGCACTAGATATTGGAGTTAAAAATCTAAATTCGAAAGAATTAGAATTTTATCCTTCATGGAAAAAAATTTATGTGTTATACGGTGAGAGTCACTTTTTTAAAAAGTTGTTTTCTGAAAAAAAACTAGTTTTCGAGGGAGATGGAAAAATAAGTGCAATCCGATTCCAAAAAATTTGAAAAAAATATATTTAGAACCTATAGAAAAAATGTCACGAAACTCTAGTTTGCATCATCTTCAAATTCCTCACGGTTTAGCGGCTATAGGTGCCCGAAAGTGAAGATTTACATAAAAAATTATTTTAGTGTCTAGTTTGGCCAAAAATTGTAAACCACTATTGTGGGATCACCCTGGAAAAAACAAAAATGAAAAGAGGGGGTCTCTGGTCCAAATGAGGCATGTGTGCTATAGTCACAACAAATGGTGACTCTACCTAGAGAATGCTCTCGAGCATTCTAAGGGTAAGGATTCATCTAGAACTTAGAATCTCTAGTTTTGTAGACCAGAAGCCAATTTCCTCAAACAAACTAAAGACTTAAAGGAGGAAAAAATCCTTGGTTGAATCAAATCACAAAGCATCTCAAAAGTGTGTGCAATGAGTTCATTCCCCTCCCTTAGAGACCATAGAGGACAACATTCAATCGATCGAGGCAAGCTACGCAAATTATCTAACCCCAAAAGTAACCTAGACATTGCTTTATTGTCGGTCAAGCATCCATAGCCTCGACGGAGTTGTCACTATGACCCCATGGGGTGATCCCACAATACTAGTTTACAATTTTTAGCCAAATTGGACACTGAACTAAATTTTTCTAACTAAATCTTCACTTTCAGGCACCTATAATAGCTAAACCATGAGGAATTTGAAGATAATGCAAACTAGTGATTTGTGACATGTTGTTTATAGATTCTAAATATTTTATTTTTATTTTTTTGGAATTAGATTGTACTTCTTTTTCCATCTCATTCGAAAACTATTTCTTTTTAGTAAACACCATTTTTAAGGAGTGACACTCACCGTATAACACATAACTTTTTTCCCTGAAAGATAAAATTCTAATTTTTTCAAATTTAGACTTGTAACTACGATATCTAGTGCTTCCAATTGGTTTCATAGAGTTTAATTGAATATTTTTTCCTTAATCAAGTTTCAAAGTCAAACCAATTACAATTTAGACATAGCAACTATATAACTAACTTTTTTTGTAAGTATTGAAATTCAATTTTTTGTTGGATCAAGGACTTCAATATCTAGTGCACTCATATTTTTCAATTTTATTTTTTGATAATCTTCTATTTTTCCACATGTGCAAAACAAAGAGCTTGATTTTTGGTGAAAAACCTACATTCACAAGAAATAAAAAATAAATATAATAATAAAATTAAATTTATTTAAAATTATACTTTTTGGGAAGCTTATAAGAAGGACTACATAATTACAAAATATAATTTGTAAATGAATTCATTTGATCCCCCAAAAGGTAAATCAAAAGTGGTTTTTAATCAACATTTTGATAGGTGTAAAGGAGACTCTATTATAGGCATGGTTTAAAACTAGCGGGGTTCTATCCAAGGGGGTTTGATCTAAGGTAGTTTGATCAAACCCTCTTCAATTGGAATGCTTTAAATGGAAATTTTTAAGACTTGAATCATTATATTTTCTAAAAGTATGTGATTTTAGCAAAAATCAAAATCTCCTAGAAATTGTAAACCAGCTTTGTGGGATCACCCCACAAACATTGCTCTATTGCCAGCCGGGCGTCCGTAGCCCTAATAGAGTTGCTTGCAAACCCACATAGTTGCCTGTTTTTCCATATTTTCCTTTTTTTCTTCTTTTCTTTTCATTTTTTTTTGACACTCTTTTGCTCAACTGCATAAGTATTGAAGCTCATAGTGGGCTTCAAGACCACAGTGGTCATTGGAGCAGACTTAAGATTTTTTTACTTGCCTATGTGTCATGATAGCTATCATATAGCTCATCAAAAATATTTAAGATGTATATCATTTGTAATCTGAGATAGATGTGAAGGGATTCAAATAAGGGTTTTTTCCTAAATCAAATTAAAGTTCAAGGAAACCTTCTTTATGGACATGGACAAAAACTCATGGTAACTAATGAAGACTTATCCAAGGAATGAAAAGAGTGTACAATAGAGTGGGCCCTTTGATGAGGCCAAGCACATCTATCACATCAAGATCAAAAGAAACCCTCAGCAAAAATGAAAGTCAGGAAAGTGAATGAAAGCGAGGAAAAAGCCAAAACAACAAAGCAAAAGACCTACTCTAACTATATACAACTATGTACAAAGGGGTGAGCTTGGAAAACTCAAGTAAGGAAATAATGCTTGAGGTATTGCCTATTGAAAGGCAATAGGACATCCTCTCCAATAATTTTTTTGAGGTGAAAGGAATTATCTCCTAAGATCTCAAAAATCTAAAAGGGGCCAAGCCAGAGCTTGTTGAATTTGTCATGTCCCCCTTTCTTCTCATGGGCCTTGTCCCAACATAGGACCAAATCTATAATTCTAAAGGCCTTAAATTTGGCTCTATGATCAAACCAACTCTTTACTATGCCCTAGTTTTTGGAAAAAATTTCTATCGCTTGGTCGTGGACTTCCTCTAAATGGAGCAATTTAGTGAGGCGGGCTTCATGGCATTCTCCCTTCTCATAGTATGTGTTGATGAATTGTAGGGATCTTGAGGTGCATGTCCCCCTTTCTTCTCATGGGCCTTGTCCCAACATAGGACCAAATTTGTAATTCTAAAGGCCTTAAATTTGGCTCAATGATCGAACCAACTCTTTACTACGCCCTAGTTTTTGGAAAAAAATTATATCGCTTGGTCGTGGACTTCCTCTAAATGGAGCAATTCAGCCAGGCAGGCTTCATGGCATTCTCCCTTCTCATAAAATGTGTTGATGAATTGTAGGGATCTTGAGGTGCACTAGTAAAACTGGCTCTAGATCATAGATGAGGTGAAATGGGGAATTTCCGAAGGTAGCTTTATGACAAGTGTGATCTTCCCACAAAGAAAAACGCAATTGGGTGTGCCAGTCTTTTGGGTTCTTGTCAAGCAGTTTATGTATGAAAGTCAGCAGGTTATTGTTGGTAGATTCAGCTAAGCCATTTCCTTAGGGATATTAATTGGATGAAAACTTAAGTGCAATCTTGTAATCAAAGGCCCAACTAGAAAACTTAAGGGATGCAAAATTGGGACCATTATCACAAACCAAAGCAAATGGGCAACCAAAACGATTTAAAATGCAACTTTCTAGAAAATTAGTAACTAATTCAATTGTACATTGGCTATGTGCAATTGCTTCAGTCCATCTAGTACAATAATCAGTAGCTGTCAGAATATACCTATGGCCTATAGAGGATGGTGGGCTTACTGGACCAATGAAGTCGAGTCCCCATTGAGCAAAAGTTCTTACCTCCATAATTGGCTAGAGTGGGACATCGACATTCCTCTGCTTAGTGGCAGTGGTCTAACAGATGTGACATGATTTGAGGTGGTTGTGTGCATCTTTGAATAGCATTGGCCAGTAGTACCCCACTTAAAGGATCTGATGAGCTATTGAAAGGTCATATTTGTGACTAGTGCCAAACTTATCGAGAAATTCTTTCAACACTCCAACTACTTATTCTTTTCCTAGGCACCTAAGATATATTCCTTCATGATTTCTCTTGTACAATATTGCTCCTTGTAGTATGTAGCTACTACTCTTCAATTTGGGCTCATTTTAGGACTCCTTGCAACCATAATGGACACTTGTTGTTCAACAGATAGTAGATGATGTCATCGTACCATTCATCTAGGGAAACATCCTCCAAGTGGTATTGTTGTACTATGATTTTTAGCTCTATTTCTGCTATTGTGCGAGTGAGGGCTTGTCCTCATACTAGCCTCATGGGGTGAATCTCCATGTCATATTCTTGTAGCAATGAACCCATTTTTCTCTTCTTTCCCCTAACTCATTTTGCATTAGTAGGGTCTTAACGATTGGATCTGGGATAATCGCAAACACTTTATTCAGTGGAATGTAATGCCTAAACTTCTTAAGTTCTCTAACCAAGGCGTATGTCTACTTTTCAACGTTGTGGTAATGGGGTATGTGTAGGATCATGATGGGCCAAAAAGTGGCAATATGATGGGTATGTGGCTGATGACTTTCTTTTTACCCAAAATTGATGAAACAAAAAGGGTTTTTAAAGGAGATTCTCAGCTTTCCACCAATATAAATTATGCTTTACTTTGAATTTAATAAGTAATTATTATTCATTTTCTATTTGAATTTGACTAAAGTCTTGATTGATAGGTTGATTGAAAAAAACATCTATAGCTTTCAAATGGTATCACATTTTTAAATCCAAAACATGCATACATTCTATGCCATACTATCACGATTAAAAAAATTGAATTTCATGAAGTTTTGACCAAGTTAAGGTGGTCGGACATACAATTTTTATATTTTTAAAAGTTGTAATAAAAAATCATAATTAGTTATTTACTTGGAAAAAATTACAAAAAAAATATGCATCACATTGGGACATGAGTCCTCTACTTATATCTAAAATATTATAAAAAAATATTATCATTTTATTGTGGTTAGGGTGGTCGGATGGACACCTACTTATTTTCCTTGAAATTTAAGTAATCTTTGCATTGAAATTTCAAATTTTCACCAAATAGATTTTTTGTTTTAAAAAACCTAGTAGTTTAGAAACTACATTCAATTTGCTATAGGTTCTATTCTTACATATTTTTGAAATAATATAGATAACTTATTCAATTTTTTACGTCAAGTTGCCTAACTCTGATTTTTTTGATTTTTTTGCCACTTAAGGGCCTATTTTTTCCATGATAATCCTACACATACCCAATGCAATTTATCATCTTTTAGTAGAGAACTCATAAATGCAATGGGGTGCTCATTCCCCTCGTCATCTTTCTATGTTAACATGCTAGCATAGGGGTGATCTGAAACAAAAGAATAGATGTAGAAGGGCTTTAAATAGATTGGGCTAACCAACACTGGGGCTTTTGCGATGGCCCTCTTAATTTCTTTGAAAGCCTTCTTGGCTTTTGGTCTCCATTCTACTTTGGAATCTTGTTTGAGCATGGAATTTAGTGTCTTGACTATTTCAGTGAAGCCTGTGATGAACTTCCTGATGATGTTTATTTTCCCAAAAAAAAGACTTCATTTCCTTTTTGCCAGGCCTAGATGCTGAATTTTCAATATGTTTTGTATGCGTTCCAAATCTATGGAGGTTCCCTTCTCTCAAATTACGTTTCCTAACAACTTTCCTTCAATCACTCCAAAAATACACTTCTTCAGCTTCAATGAGATGTCGAATTCTCTACATTTTTGGAAAAATTTGCAAAAGTCAGAGATGTGATTTCCTCTCTTCTTTGAGAACACAGTGAGATCATCCATATAGATGATGATGCACTTGCTGATAAGATCCTTGAAAGATACATCCATGGCACGTTGAAATGTAGTGCCTATGTTGATTAAGCCAAATGGCATTCTTCTGTATGCAAATGTTCCCCACTTTGTGGTGAATGTTTTTTTATGTCTATCTTCATATTGCACCATGACCTGGTTATATTTGGAGCAACCATCCAGGAATCACATCATTTGAGACCCATTTACAATTTGTAATACCACATCCAATGAAGGCATCAGATAATTGTCCTTTCTAGAAGCTCTATTTAGGTTTCAAAAATCCGCACACAATCTAATTTCCCCATTCTTCTTTTTGATCAAAACTAAATTCGCTAGCCATGTAGAATTTTGGATTGGAAAGATGATTCTGGTGGAAAACAACTTCTGCACTTCCTTCAAGATAATAGGCTCCAATAATGTATTAATCAAATGTTGACACTGTTGGAAGGGTCTCACATCTAGCTTAAGGGGAATGGTATGAGTGATAATTGACATATCAAAGGTTTTTAGGTCTTCATATCTCCAAGCAATCACATCATGATAAGTGCACAAGGCATCAACAATTCCTTTTCTTTCCTCTAGGGTGCACACTTTTCCGATGAAAACATTTTTAACTTCCTCAACCATACCCATACATTATGAGCGTCACATTGATTATCTATTCATTTTTTCTTGGCATGTTGATCTTGGTATCTGATGTGATCCAAATCAAATATCCTCTCTAACTGAACTATACCTCTTGGTATTGTGTTAAATTCTTTAGATGAATAATCCCTTCTATGTCGAGCTTAGCTTCCTCTGGCTCTACTTCATGTATGATTTGGGAGGAAAATACATCAAAAAATATGATGAATTCAAGGATATGCTTGGAATCATGAAACACTTGGAAGTTGGTTATATTGTTGGAAATTGATGGGGTAGAAGTGAGCTCCATAGTGAATTTCTTTAACCAGGTTAAGGATAGGGGTTGGAGAGTGCTAGTAGCCTAGGCTAGAGCATCTATGATACGAATCTTACTATGAGGTATTAGTTGAATATTGAATGCATCTAAACCTTCTATTAGATCACATACCTTGTGTCTTTAGTTTGCTAACCTTCTATCATGGTAGGAGTACAATTTCCTGACCCGCTTCACAACTAGTTCAGAATCACCAAAGACTTGCAATATTTTGGCTTTCTTCCTCAATGCTAAAAGTAATACATGAACTAATGCTTCATACTCTGCTACGTTATTGGTGCAATAGAATTGAAGTCAATGGGAAACAAAGTAAGTCTTACCCATAGGGTTGGTGAGCTAGAAGCTTTCCCCCGCTCCCTACTTGGACTTGGATATGTTGAAGCATGGTATCCAATACTTGGAGGGACTCCTACCTTTGAAATTATCTGGGTAGACTTCCTTTTCTAATTGCATGTTTATTTCTGCATCCTGGGAGGGTTCTCCCTTAAGCTGGTCTTGATCTTGTTCTCTTGTGACCGATTTTGGAGTGATTTTCCTTTTGATATGCTCCACTGTTGTTTGACATGTAAGTAGCATTCAAATTCAGAATGGGCTGAATTGTGCGCTCTACACTAGCTAGGAAATAACAACTCTTGGAAATTCATTTTAGCTCCTAAACTGAGTTGATTATGTACATATTTTTTCATAAATTCTTGGAAGCCATTAAGTAATCTAAGGTTACCATCTTCATAAAAATCCTCATCTTTAGACTCGATCAACACTTCAGTGCTATTAGGAAGATGAGTCAAGTTGGTAGGGGCATCATAGAGCACAAGGACCTCTTCAACCCTCTCTTCTTCTTGGGACTCTTCATCATCTTGATAGGCCATGGGAAATTAATTTCCCAATTCCATTTCTGAAAAAAATACCTCGTTTGTTGTTGTATTCAATAATCATGAACTTTAGTCAAGGCTCCCACTCAATGTGAATTTCATTTGGCAGTCCCTTCCAAGGTAGCCACAGATGTGAATAGTCTGTTGTAGAATATTTGTTCAATGCTCGGGTGAAATCCCTTCCTAATACAATTTTCTAAGTGTACGGAATATCAGTGACTTGGATGTCAATTACCTTCTACACTCTTGGGTCAGCTACAATCTACATGGGAATCCTATTCATTTATCTAACTATGTTCACTTCAGTCTTGTCCAACTGTGATACTTTTCATCGAGAGGGGGTAGGAGTTATCCCTAGTGCTTGGCATACTATGAAAGGCATGACATTGGGAAGGCTCATAAATCTAGCTAGCACTTGTGTAGATTCTTGCCAAATATGTAGATGGTCAATAGGAAAGGAGGGGTTTCCAATCTTCCTTGAAACAACCTTGCAGAAACATCGACCTGGGCCACTTGAGCCTTGTCCTTGTCATTACATTTATCCTTAGTTTGTACTTGATTTGAATCTTTGGTTGGATATTTATATAATGGTTGATTTTTACTAGCTTGTTGGTTTAGAGGTTGATCGGGTTTCTTTCCCATGATTTCTCTGATCATGGGTTCTCTATCGGGGGTGTCAAATGAAACTTTCTTTGCGGATACGTCTTGGGATGGTTTTGATGGAACAGTTCCATTTAGTGACCTAAAGAAGGAATTTCTCATAGTGGATACCCTTAGAAATTCAAATGTTGAAAAACTCACTTTGACCCTTTTCAATTCATCTACTACATATTTGCCCATTTGTTCAATTTCTACTTTGGAAAATTTATTTTGGGAAGAACTAGTGGGCTGATCTTGAGTCTAATTTGACTACCTATTTCTACTGAAGTACTCATTCGGAATGTGGGGATAATGTGGCTTGTTGCTGGTGAACCGTATATTTTTGGGTAGGGCTTATATGCTACTCTTGCACTCTTAGGATGTTTCACCTAAAAGGAGAGAGATAAACCCTACTCAAGAGATCTAGATAGGTTCACTCAAATTATGCAATGTATGATGCTATTTAGACTAAATGGAATGATCTAAGTGCAACTAAACTATGAAATTGAGAGATTATGAGTGCAAAACCTAAGAATTATGCAATGTTGGAAAACACAATGTGATATGCAAACATGAACTAAGTATGAACAAATGCAAGACATAAAAGAAGAAGGTTGAAACAGAGTGCACCTAGGAGAGAATGGAGAATATAGAATATTCTGAATTTTGATTGAGATCATTGAAAATCACTAGTGGGACTCATTCACCACTGATGGAAAATCAATCCTTCTTTTGATGAAAACTATTGAAAGTTGGTTTCTAAGTGTCAAGATCTAGAATCTGACAAAATTTGTATTTCCAACCTTAAGGTGGGACTCATTCGCCACTAATGGTGAATCATTCCAATCCCAAAATTATGAGAAATTAGGGACCAATCTTGTAGCACCAAATATGAGGTTGACTGCTTGTCGGGGTGACGAAGTTAATTCTGCAGAAAATGGACAGAATATCTTCTCCAAGCTTGAAATAGGTTGTTGTTGACTTGAAACACTTTATTGACTTCTTGTCAACTTTTCAACACCTAATAAATTTTCAAATATGCGTACACACGTCTACAAACACACATGCAATAGGAGGAAAATGTTAAGGGTTAGGTTATGGGGATTTGCCTTGGTCAAATCCCACTTCGGTAATCAAACCCTTAATGAGGAAATGAAATGGAAGAGAATGATAAAAAATAGCATGCAAATGCTATCAACTTACCAAACCCTTGTTGAAGAAAATCTGAAGATACAACAATGGTTGCTCCAAAGTACTTGACCAATGCTTGATTGAATGAAGCAAAGTTCTTGAATACTTGAATGAATGTGTGAATAAGTGAACTTGATGAATGGGGGTTAAAATGAGAGGAAAAACACTTATTTATACACACTTGTTCCTTAACAACCCAATGATACCTCATCATAGGTTGACATAAGGTTATTTTGAATAAAAACCCGAAGGAAATTTTGAAATATTTTGAATTTTGAGCCAAGAGGGACTCATTCGCCACCCATGGTGAATGGATCCCACCTTGGACTTGAATGTGGGTGTCGGGAATTAAGTCACATTTAATGTTGTTTGTTGGGTTTACATTCAAAAACACACTTAATTAATCCTTATAAGGCATAAAGGGGTCAAATAAAGCATATGAAAGGTGTAAATAGTGAGATTATTCCTAGAAAAGTGTGAAATCTTGTTACAAGACTTTACAACACTTAAAAATAGGACTTGATAAGTGATGAAAAGGTGATTTTTAGGTGAATTGTAATAAATATAGTCTAGAAAAATGTAGAAATGTCTTACAACACCTTCACAAGATGCCATATTTTGAATTTTAATGACCTAATGTGAGTGTTCAAGCCATATTGCAACATTAAATCAAAGCAAAATGGACCAAGCATCATGAAGAAAGGTATAAAAGACCATGAAAATGATAAGGGACCATTTTTCTATGGTGCAGTTGGCATTAGTATTAGGTGGGGTATTGAAGTTGTTGGGAGGAGTAGAGGTTGTAAAGGGACCACCAACTTTTCTATTTCTCAAATTATAAGGAGTTTCCCTTTGGTGGAACATATGGATAGGTCATCCTCATGGGGCTCTTCCTCATCTACAAGACCATTGTCTACTAAATCAAAGAGTCAAGATAAAGGGCTCTCATTACATACCTATCTATCAAACACCAAATTATCAAAACATAAACCCAACCATGGGTCCCATGCCAAATTTAAGCTATTATTCTCAAGAAAATACCATTCCAATGCAATCATCGATAATAGAAGAAATTCTAGTACACCAAGTGCAAGACTTGAAACAAAAAATGGTTGATCTATAAGCCTTTAGACTTAAAAAATACACAATGGAGGATATATGCCCTTATCCCATTGCTAGAACTATGCACATAACACCTAACCCCTCATACCAAAAAACCATGAGCCCTAGTCATCAATCTATCTATCCTCAATATCAAGAAATATTTAATGCAATCCATACCATTGATCCCCAACAAATATCCATTAGTTTCCCTTATCCTAACCTTGACAAGGGAAACAAATCTTCCATCCAAAACCTTCCTCAACACCAAACCATATGCAAATGCATATCTCCCACACATATCCTACATTTTCATCCACTTCACCAAATAATGAAAGTAATATAGCCTCCACCTCCTCTCACAATCCTTCATCCACTAAACCATTAGAATCCCCTCCATCTCAATCCAGGTAAACCCACAAAAGTGGTTTACAATTCCAGTGAGGAAGGAAAAGTTGCAAAAAATGACCCCATGCAAAAAGAATTGGTTGTTGGGGGTTCGATAGAACCCCCCTTTTGAGTGAACCCATTTAATGGAGGTCCCACCATTCCCAAGAAAAAGGAAAAGGGAAAGCCTTATGTAGAGGAGGTTTGCTTGAACCCTAGTTTGAGTGAACCATGGTTCGAGCAAACCCCTGGGGGTTCAAGCGAACCCGCCTAGCTCTCTCGAACCCCCCTTTTCCCCCTCCTCCCCCTCAAGCACCAAAAAAATCTAGAATTTTGTGCTTCGAAGCTTGGGTTGAGGATGAAAATGGATGAGACTTCATAGACCCAACTGGATGATGGTAGTCCTCATAATGAGCTATCCAACGATTTTTTTTTTATAGTTTTATTAAACATAGGTTTTTCACGAAAAATCAAGATTTCTATTGTCCACATGGAAAAATAGCAGATTATATAAAAAAAGGAAAATATGAGTGTACCAGATATTGAAGTCCTTGATCCAAGAAAAAAAAAGAATTTTGATACATACAAAAAATGTTATGTGTTATATGGTCGACCTATGTCTAAATTGTAATTAGTTTCACTTTGAAACTTTATTAAGGAAAAAATATTCAATAAAACACTATGAAACAAATTGGAAGCACTAGATATCATAGTTACAAATCTAAATTTGAGAAAATTAGAATTTTATCCTTCATGGAAAAAAAATTATGCATTATACGGTGAGCATCACTCCTTAAAAATGTTGTTTATTGAAAAAAACTAGTTTTCAAAGGAGATGGAGAAAGAAGTGCAATATGATTCCAAAATTTTTGAAAAAAATATATTTAGAATCTACAGACAAAATGTCACAAATCACTAGTTTGCATCATCTTCAAATTCCTCATGGTTTAGTCGTTGTAGGTGCTCAAAAGTGAAGATTTAGCTATACAAATTTATTTAAGTGTCCAGTTTGGCCAAAAATTATAATCTAGTATTGTGGGATCACCCATCCACAAATCCATCCAATAAAAACATGTTTAGCAATGCTCTCCAAGGACAACTAGCAAGGGAAAATTTTTGAGTATGATATAAAAAAAAAATTAAGTGATTCCATTACATTCATAATCCTACAACCTCAAACCCTCTTCTGCCATCATGCCCTTCATCACCTATCAAGCTAACTCAAGAGCTTCCTATCCAAAATATTGAGTTAACTCAAGAAAATCCTAGCATTTTCCAAGATCAAATTCCTTTTCCTTAGAAACCATTGGATCGATGTCAAGATTAAATCCTAAAGAAAAATGAAATAAACCCCAAGATAAATCAATATCAAATTATTCAAGATATCCTAGTATATCATCATGCTATAAAAGCTAATTCGAGCATTGGTAAAAATACTATTCATAGCATCCACGATAATCCAATATTTCATCATGATCCTAGTATTGAGTTTATATAAGAATCCCATCTAAATGATCATGATATCCAAGTTAATTCAATCTCTAATCAACATCCCATTCTTGATCATGACATCCAAGATGAGCCTATCTTAGATTCTACTATCCATGATCACAAGCTTGAACTTCATCCTATTCATACTCCAACTACCTCAATTTCCCAAGATGAGACACTTACTTCCCTTGGAAACATAGATTATCAAATAAATGACATGAATAATAGTGAAAATTTTATTATAAATCAAAGAAATGCTTGTTATCTTCTCTCAGTTCTGAGACAATTTTCCATTATCCAAAACAGGGTCAATAGTTTTCATGGATTTTTTTCTCAACAAGTTGAAGTAGTACTTTGTACCTCTATCCCCCTTCTTTATCCAATTTATTTTAGCCCTAACTATTTTCCCTTGAGCTTTCTTAATTTGAAAACATCTGTTTATTCTTGATGGGCCCAATATGTTTAATATACTCCACATTATTTTTTATTATTTTTAATATATTCTTCCACTAAAAGATAATCATCATGCAAAGAACATTTCATTCTTCTAATTCAATTGAAAACCATTCTCTAATAGTTCTCAATAGATTTTTAAAATTTGAAACTAGTTCCTCCCAATCTAAGATAGCATGATTTTTAGGAAAATGCATTTTGTCAATTTTTGTAAGAGTAAAAATTCCATCAAGACAATCATTCTTTTTCAAAATATTATTGTTTAATTTATTTATTCTATTTTTATCAATGTTCCTTTCCCAACATTTTAATAATTATCTTGGCCTCAATGTGGTGATAATTAGGCAAAGCACTACATTCCACACAAATACAATTAGAATCCTTTTTACTAACAAAAATAAGAGTATTCTCGTATGTATAAAATCTATCATGTCTACATTAGATCCTTTTATTATCAAGCTAATTATTGCACCATGTCTACCATATACATTTTCTTTCTTTTTTCTTTTCTTCAATTGGGTCATATAGTTTTAGATGTTTTCTCATCCTTAGGCAATAGAATTTTTCATTACCTTTCCAAGACCGACCTTTCCAAGCTCGAGGAGAGCCCCCAAAATTATATTATTTATTATCAACTATATTAAAGCTCCCCCAATGATCGAAGGAATCCTAGTCAAATTAGATGCAAGATATTTCTAAACTTCAATCCTCTCCCTAGAGATGTTAGGAGCATAAATAGAACATAGCTCTTGTATTCAATATTATTTCCTTCAAAATCAATCCATAAGCATATATTACAAGGGGAGCTACTTGACTAAATAATGAACTTGGCCCAATTCTAGTTACTAATTGAATAATAGGGGAATGGGTGTTTCATGGCCTAGGTCATATAACACCACTCTTCTCCAATTATCATTCAAGAATGCCCTAGGATGCTAAATTAGATTGACTATCAACACAAAGGTGAGTCAATTCTCAACAAGGGAGACCTAGGGGGTTCCTTAGGCTTCAAGGGATTCACCACCAAGCAAAAGCTTGGAAAATAAAACTTAACATTCAACTCACAAAACCTAGAAATGCAAGAACAATGATGAATGAAAATGAGAAAATTAAGTAACGGTAAGTTAGGATGTGTGTACCTGGGAAATCTAGAAATGTGATGAGGATTCTGGAAATGCAAAAATGTTGTCAAAATATGCTAGGGAGGAATAAGACGCCCTTATTGTTGTCTTAGTCCCATTGTTATTTTTCAAGGGAAATGTGGAATCTTAGGATTTTAGAACAGAATCCAAAAGAATCTCTACAAAATACTCTTGGGAGGACTAAGATTCCCTTACTATTGTCTTAGTCTCATATTTAATTTTTGAAATCTCTAAATGTGATCCTAAGGCTCAATGTCTACACTTCCTTCTTCTCAGATCTCAAGTCTTGAAACCTCCAGATTTGGCCTATAGGTGAGTTTCCGTGAAGATGAAAACTAAGTTACAATGCAACTTTGCAACTTTACAACTTTGCACTTCAAATGATCTTCAACCTAAATCTGCAAACACAAACATGCAAGAGGGGAAAAACTTGTTGTTTTTTAGTAAGTGGGGGTTTACCTTGGACAAACCCCTTATTGGTAATTAAACCTTGGAATGAAATGAAATAATGAAGGGAAATGATGAATGAACAAAGTGTTATGTTGCAACTCACCAAACCCTTGTTATGAAATCTACAAACTTGTATGAAGTGGCTAGCTTGAATGTAGATCTTGAGATGCTTGAATGCTTGATAGATCTTGACTTGAATTTCTTGCTTGAGTCAAAATACTACATCACAAATGTTAGCTCAAAAACACACATGATGCAAGAATATCCTTGATATGATGCTTGAATCTTGATGATGGCTCTAAATGCTTTTTAAATGAATCTTGATTTCATAAACTTTCCTTAGGAATTCTCATTCAACTTGCTAGATGAGAAATGAGTGAAAGAACCTTGTATTTATACGTATCCATGCTTAACATTCTGAAATTGCACAAGTTTAGTCGACCTATGAATTCATTAATTAAAGGAGCCTAAATCCCACCAAGATTTGAAATTAAATCCTAAAAAATAACTTGAAGGGGACTAAGACACCCTAGGTGGCATCTAAGTCTCAAGGCTTGAAACTCGGGGCACAGACTCCAAAAAGGGGACTATTTAAGGTGCCTTTAAAAAGAGGGTCCCAAGACCTTTGGAGGACAAAGATTCCCTAGATGGTGTCTTAGTCTTAGTCCAAAAATCAAGGACACACAGCTAGAATCATTAAATTATCATTTATCCTTTGATGTTTATCGGGATTAGCCATAAAAAGATATAATTTAATATGCTTGTGGATGCAAAATAGGATCAATTAAGACATAAATAAGGATAAATAAAGCAAGGAGAGACCAAACAAGTGTGAAAATGAAAGGGTATGTATTTTTCTACACTACATTTAGCCCCCACTTTAGTGAGAGGATGAACTTGCTTTAAACTCACACTAAAGTAGCCAACCATGAAATCAAAAGGGGTTCAGATGTATGAATTCTGATAAGATAGGATGACAATAACCAAGAGGGTGGCCAAGCCCCTAGGATCAAGATCCTATGGAAAACCAAAATAAGCACAAAGGAACACACTTGCATATGATATATGAAGCCATAACCAAATCACAAACATACACCATCAAAGATAGAAATAGGAAAAATAAAGAAAGAAAAAAAATGCAACATCTAAATCAAGCTTCAACTGGCCATCCAACATGATGTGGACCGAGTCTAGGTTGTTTGTCCAAAAAATGTTTACTAGTTGAACACATTTTCCACTATGCAAACAAAATGCATGCTCACAAGGGCTAGTGAATCTATTTGTCCACTAGGTGAGCCCCAAGAGATCCATATCAAAGTCATACCCCCATGACTATGATAAGGACAAAAATGCATGCTCACAAGGGCTAGTGAAGCTATTTGTTCACTAGGTGAGCCCTGAGGAACCAAGTCAAATACATACTATTGGAGTGAAAATGACACTGAGAGGGGGGGTGAATCAGTGTCTAAACAAATTTAAACAATTTTCATAAAATTAATCCATAGCTCAGATTTGATCTCAATATTAACATGATTAATGCATTCATAAGTTGAATGTAATCATTCAAAAACAGAATTGAGAAATGTAATACCCAACCAGTGAACAAAGAAGTAACAACTCAGTAAAGCAGTAAAACCATAAAAGAACAAAGAGACACAAGATTTTGCCGAGTGGAAAACCCTCCCAGGGTATAAAAACCACTCCTGAAATGCCTTGCAGGCTTAATCAATTTAATCCATTGTTCACAATGCCTTATAGGCTAATTTTTGAGCACCCACTCAAGGAGCACCAACCCCTCGTTTAGAGATATCAATCTCAAGGAGTCCCAACCCCTCAAATTATATTTCTGAACAATAATAATATCTCAAAGGATCTCTCTGTTTTTAGTTAAGCTCATATACCTCAGTTTTCTCATCTACCTAATACCCTAAGAATCCAAATATTGAATCCTTAAAATATTACATAGAGAAGAATTACAATGCTATTCTGCATCATATTTTTAAGATTTTGTATTACAGAATTTTTCCAATACATTTCTTGATACAACCAAATATTTATCTCTTAGAATGATATCCAATAGAATCGCAGTGTTCACAACTCTATTTTTTTATATAAATTTTCAAGTGTGTTTGTGTAAAGAGTCTTCAAAGAATTCGAGTTCAAAGGAGAATCTGAAACCTCCTTTCTATTTCTAGGAAAAAGATGCTAGTGAATGAATGTCTGCAAGAGTAACGCCTGTGCAATAGGTTGTAAGAACTTTGACAGAGATATATCAATGCTTTGACAAGAATAAATCAAGGATCTTTTTCAAATCTACAATTTCTTTTACAAAAACCCTAATCAAATGCAATTAATCTCAAGATAGACACCATTTTGGAGCTATTTTTAGAAAACCCATATTCTGAAACTTTTATTTCAAAATACACATCAGCTGAAATAAATAATTTTTGCAATGAATAAAGAGATTTCCAATGAAACTAACAAATTTTTCAAAAAGCACGACTACCCATTGTCTGAATCTGATAAAACCTCACTATAAAATGAATGTTATGCTTTTAAGAGTCATCAATAATGGTTTTCAGGTAATGCAAATGAGCTAACAGCAAGATTCCCAAATACCCAAATATTCAAATGAATATTACAGCTAAAAAATGATTGAAATCATCTAATGCAACGATTGTCAGAGATTCCCACTAATTTCTTTATTATTTTATCAGCCCATAATCTATTTCAGTTGTAACTGAAATACATTGACTCAAGCCAAGCAATAAAGATGCTAATACCTTGCTGATTCGAGCAAGAGAAGACCAGTAACATGTCATTTTGTTGAAAGAAATCATTGAATAATAGAACATGTTACCTGAATATGTAGATTGAAAGTCAAACAAATACCATTGTGAATTTATACCATCAATCATGGCTGACTAGGTGTGATTCCCACATTTTCTTTTAGCCTCAATCGAACTTCTAGCCAAAAAACACACCAAACATAGCATCCACACTAACATAGCAACCTGTTACAGCCATTACAACCAGCTGGAGAGTAAAGAGCAACAAAGAAATCAAAGAACCAATCTTGCATGGTGGCAGCATGGCTAGGGTTCCATACCCAACCATAAAGATAGCTTAAAGAAAAAATGCACTTTTCCCTAATCATTCCAAATGTCAAGTCATTCGCTGACTTTTGAAAAGAGCATAATGAAGTTTGAAGTCTGCATCAGTATATGCAATCAATGAAAAATCATTGCTTCTAGGATACCAAAGACCATAATCAAGTGTGCCCTGAATATATTTAAAGATACTTTTAACAATAGTGACATGAGATTCTTTAGGTGATGCATGAAACCATGCAACTGTGCAAACTACCTACATTAAGTCAGGTCTAGAGGTAGTTAAATATAAAAGACTACCAATCATTGATCTATATTCAGTTTGATTTGTATCAAAAGAATCATCAACCTTAGTAAGTTTGCATCTAGTAACCATTGGAGTGCTAACTGGATGGCATTCATCCATCTGAAATTTCTTAAGCATCTCTCTAGCATACTTGGTTTGAGAGAGAAATATGCCATTTTCAAGTTGAGAGATTTGAAGACCCAAGAAGAAATTTAATCCTTCCAACATTGGCATTTCAGACTTAGATTCCATAATCTTAGAGAATTTTTTACTCAAAGTAACATTATTGCAACCAAAGATAGTGTCATCAACATAAATTTCAACAACAAAAATATTAGTACCTTCAGTTTTAACTTAAATATTGTTTTCAACACCTCCTCTAACAAATCCATTAGAAATCAAATGACTATACAGCCTAGAGTACCAAGCTCTAGGTGCTTGTTTTAAGCCATAGAGGGCCTTTTTCAACCTGTAAACATGATTAGGCTTATCTTTGCAAATAAACCCTTCAGACTGCTCAACATAGACCTCTTCATCTAAGTAGCCACTTAAAAAGGCATTTTTGACATCCATTTGATAAACAGTAAAGTTTTTATAAACAAAATAAGCCAAGAATATTCTGATAGATTCTAGTCTAGCAACAGGTGCAAAGGTTTCACCAAAATCAATACCTTCTTGTTGAGCGTAGCCTTTGCAAAAAAATCTTGCTTTGTTGTGAACATTGCCATTTTCATCAAGATTATTTATGTATATCTATTTTCCTCCAATGGCATACTTGTCATCTGGTCTTGGGACTAACTCCCAAGTCTGATTTTTCTCAATCTGATCAAATTCTTCCTGCATAGCATTAACCCAACATAAATCTATGACAAGTTCATTAAAAAATTTAGACTCAAACTGAGTAACTAAACAAAAAGCTATTTGAGCCTTTTCATCAGATTCTGCAGCCTTTCTTCTACTTTGAACTCCTACATTTTTATCCCCAATAATATGATCTTTGGGGTGATATTTAGCTAGAGTTTTCAAAGTAGTTTTTGATACACCTTTTTCAGGACTTGCTTCTTCAATTTTAGGGCTTGTTGATTCAACATTAGGCTTTGTTGTTTCAGTTCCTTCTGAATTTATTTCAAGTTCAATTTCTTCTTCCTCATTATCCTGTAAAGATTCAGCATCTAAGTGTGGTTTTTCATCAAATTTTACATTAAAAACTTCAACAATCTTGTTAAGCCTTTTGTTAAGACATTTATAAGCTTTACTATGAGTTGAGTATCCCAAAAAGATACCCTCATCTTTGATTGAAATCTGCCAAGGTTATCATCATCTTTCCTTATAAAACACTTGCTTCCAAAAATCTTAAAATACTTCACAGAAGTTGTTTTCCATACCATAGTTCATAAGGAGTCTGTTTAGATTTCACCCTAAGCTGCACTCTATTCAAAATGTATACAGTTGTATGAACAGCTTCTTTCCAGTACATGTCGGGTAGCTTAGCTTCATCTAGCATTGTTCTATTTCTTTTACGATTCTCTTTTTATGCTCAACTACCCTATTTTGTTGAGGTGTTTTAGTTGCAGCATATTGTATTTTAATACCATGTTGTTCACAGTAATCAATAAACTCTTGAGAGGTGAACTCACCTCCTTTGTCAGATCATAGACATTTGAGTTTCAGATCTGATTCCTTTTCAACCATTTTATGAAAGATTTTGAACCTTTCAAAAGCTTCTAATTTGTGCTTAAGAAATGTGACCCAAAGCATTCTAGTATAATCATCCACAAATAGCATAAAATATTTTTCACCATTAATAGGCCTTGTTCTAGTTGGTCCACACAAATCTGTATGCACTAGATGTAAAGGTTTTGATGAAGAATGTTCTTTTGTTTTTAATTTGATTTTAGTTTGTTTATCGCTTAAACATTCTTTGCACACAAAATTTTTTGGCTTGTTAAGGACTGGTATACCTCTAGCATTATGATTTTTACTGATTCTAACCAGATTTTCAAAATTTATGTGTCCTAATCTTTTATGCCATAGCCAACTTTCTTCAATTTTTCCCATTAGACACATACCTTGATTATTATCATTGTTTGATGTGTCAAGAATATTGTAAACATTTCCTTTAGTCCTTCTTCCAGCTACAACAGCCTTTCCAAGCTTGTTTTTAATCTCACATCCCTGTGAAGTGAACAAAACATGATAACCACTGTCACAAATTTGACTAACACTTAGAATATTTTGCTTAAGACCTTCCACATAGTACACACTATAGATAGGGGTGTCCTCATTCAGAAGAAGTGAACCTCTACCTTTAATTTGTATACCAAAATTATCACCAAACTTAACATATCCACCTACATAATCTTCAAGATTTATGAACTTATCCTTGTCGCCATTCATGTGGTTAGAACATCCACTATCCAGGACCCATAAGTCCCTTTTCTTGGAATGAAAAGCAGTTTGGACTAACATAGTTTGCTCGATGTTGTTAACATTCTTAGGCTTCTAGACCTTTTTGATTTTTTGTTGTTTAGATTGCAGATCTGCTTTGCACTATTTGATAGAGTTCCCCAAAGCATTGCATTTAAAACATCTGATCTATTTAACAAAACCATAGTATTGCCTAAGACCAAGCCTAGGTATTCTAGGATTCATAAGCCTGCAAGAGCTCACTTTATGGCCAAATTTGTTGCAGAAAAAGCAATAACCATAGAAGAAGGGATTGACTCTATATGATGTTCTATTACCTTTTATGGACTGAACATGATTCTTACCAGATTCAGAGTGATTTGGACCTAAACCCTTGATTTCAGAAGAGGGGTTTTGTTTTGCATTATCAATTGAGCATTCACCCTTTTCAAAACCAACACTGGTTTTATCTTTATACAACTTTTGTTTGCTGAGCATCTCATTAAGTTTTAAAGTGCTTTCATATTTTTCAATTTCCTTTCTAAGACAGACTACTTCTTGTTCCAATTTTTGAATTTCTTGATCTTTGCAGCTTACAGTCTCTCGAAGACAGTCCTCAACTCTTTTAGCTTCTTCAAGCTGAGTTTTTAGAGAGACTATTTCTTGACCAGGTTTATGTTCTTGAGCAAGAACTTGTTTTTTGACTTTTCTGACCTCTTTTAAAGCACATTTCAATTCACTTTCAAGATATACTTCACCTTCTTCAATATAAATGGTGTTTGAATCTTCTTGCTGAGTAATTTCAATGATGAACAAGGTTTCATCTTCTTCTACTGATAAATCTTCAGACTCAATGTCAGTTTCATCTTTACTAAACAAACTCTTCTTCTTTTTGAAATTGAAATTTCGTTTAGGTTTAAAGGCCTTCTTCTTAGGCCATTTTCCAAATTTCTCATCGTCACCGATTTGATCATCATAGGGGCACTTTGCAGCAAAGTGACCTATTTTACCACAGTTAAAGCATTTAAAGGGAAGTTTTCCCTTATATTTTCTTGTTCCCTTTTTAAGTTTTCTAATAAAGTGGGATTCTTTAGAATTAGACAACTCTGACTCACTAACTTCATCTTTTTCTTTCTTTTCAGTGTTAAAGGAAGTTTCTTTTCCTGTTGAGTTGTTTTTGCTAGTTCTCATTTCATAGGCAGTAAGAATTCCCTACAGACTTATCTAGGGTGAGTTGATCAAAATGTTTCTTTTCTGGGTGCTGCCACAATAGTGGTTTACAATTTCTAGGAGATCCTAATTTTTGCTGAAATCACATATTTTTAGAAAATATGTTGATTTAAGCCTTGAAATGTTCCATTTAAAGGATTCCAATTGAAGAGGGTTTGATCAAACCACATTAGACCAAGCCCCCTTGGATAGAACCCCGCTAGTTTTAAACCATACCTATAACAGAGTCTCCTTCACACCCATCAAAATGCTGATAAAAAACCACTTTTGATTTACCTTTTGGGGGATCAAATGAATTCATTTAAAATTTATTTTTTTGTAAGTATGTATTACTTATTATAAGCTTCCAAAAAAGTATAATTTTAATAAAATTTCATTTGATTATTATATTTATTTTTTATTTCTTATGAATGTAGGTTTTTCACCGAAAATAAAGCTCTTTGTTCTAGACATGTGGAAAAATAGCAGATTATCAAAAAAAAAATGAAAAATATGAGTACCATATATTGAAGTCCTTGATCCAACAAAAAAAGAAAAAATGAATTTCAATACATACAAAAAAGTTATGGATTGTACGGTCGCGCTATGTCTAAATTATAATTGGTTTGACTTCGAAACTTGATTAAAGAAAAAATATTCAATTAAAAACTATCTAACCAAGTGGAAGCACTAGATATCGGAGTTAAAATATAAATTGAAAAAATTAGAATTTTATCCTTCATGGAAAAAAAGTTATGTTATACGGAGCATCACTTCTTAAAAATGTTGTTTTCTCAAAAAATAAGTTTTCGAGGGAGCTGGAAAAAGTGCAATCTAATTCCAAAATTTTGAAAAATATATTTAGAATCTACAGACAAAATTTCATGAAACTCTAGTTTGCATCATCTTTAAATTCTTCACAGTGTAGCCGCTATAGGTGCCTGAAAGTGAAGATTTAGTTTAAAAAAATTATTTCAGTGTCCAGTTTGGCCAAAAATTGTAAACCACTATTGTGGGATCACCCTTCTTCAAGAGCTGAAACCTTAGATTCAAATTTAGTTAGTAAGGTTCTAATGACCTTTGTAACCACATCAAAATCTTTAACCTCTTGTCCTAATCCTTTCATAGCATTGAAAACATCATCAATTCTTAGAAAATATTTAACCACTTTTTCATCATCCTTCATTCTCATTTCCTCAAACTGATGTTTGAGAGTAATGATTTTTGACAGTTTGACTTTTTCATTCCCTTGGTATATGGTTTCAAGTTTATCCCATATTTCTTTATCTTCCTTGCAATGCATTACTTTAATAAACACATCTTTATTTAAACCACACAAGATGGCATGCTTAGCTCTGGCATTAGTTTCATACCTCCTTTTCTCAGCAGGATCTATGGGTATTGTGGCTAGAACATTGTACCCATTTAACACAATGCTCCAAACATCAACATCATAAGAAACAAGAAATGCTTCCATTTTGATTTTCTAGAACACATAATCAGTTCCATCAAATAATGGAGCTCTACTTACAGAAGCTCCTTCTTGAGATTGTGCCATTAAAAAAAACTCCAAGACCAAGATCAATCCTAGGAGGCTCAGACCTATCAGAGGACCCTACGCTCTGATACCAATTATTGGAGTGAAAATGACACTGAGGGGGGGTGAATCAGTGTCTAAACATATTTAAACAATTTTCATAAAATTAAACCATAGCTCAAATTTGATCTCAATATTAACATGATTAATGCATTCATAAGTTGAATGTAATCATTTAGAAACATATTTGAGAAATGTAATACCCAACCAGTGAACAAAGTAGTAACAACTCAGTAAAGAAATAAGACCATAAAAGAACAAAGAGACACAAGATTTTGCCTAGTGGAAAACCCTCCTGGGGTATAAAAACCACTCCTGAAATGCCTTGCAGGCTTAATCAATTTAATCCACTATTCTCAATGCATTATAGGCTAATTTTTGAGCACCCACTCAAGGAGCATCAACCCCTCGTTTAGAGATATCAATCTCAAGGAGCGCCAACCCCTCAAATTATATTTCTAAACAATAATAATAGCTCAGAGGATCCATTTGTTTTCAGTTAAGCTCATATACCTCAGTTTTCTCATCTACCTAATACCCTAAGAATCCAAATATTGAATCCTTCAAATATTACATAGAGAAGAATTACAATACTATTTTGCATCATATTTTTCAGATTTTGTATTACAAATTTTTTCCAAAACATTTCTTGATACAGCCAAATATCTATCTCTCAAATGATAACCAGTAGAATCATAGTGTTCACAACTCTATTTTTTTATATACATTTTCAATTATGTTTGTGTAAAGAGTCTTCAAAGAATTTGAGTTCAAAGGAGAATCTAAAACCTCCTTTCTATTTTTAGGAAAAAGATGCCAGTGAATGAATGTTTGCAAGAGTAATTCCTATGCAATAGGTTGTAAAAACTTTGACAGAGATATATCAATGCTTTGACAAGAATAAATCAAGGATCTTTTTCAAATCTACAATTGTGTTTACAAAAACCCTAATCAAATGCAATTAATCTCAAGATAGACACCATTCTGAAGCTATTTTTAGATAACCCATATTCTCAAACTTTTATTTCAGAATACCCATAAGCTGAAAACAATAATTTATGCAATGAATGAAGAGATTTCCAATGAAACTAACAAATTTTTCAAAAAGAACAACTACCCATTATCTGAATCTGATAAACCCTCATTGTAAAATGAATGTTCTGCTTTTAAGAGTCATCAATAATGGTTTTCAGGTAATGCAAATGAGCTGACAGCAAGATTCTCAAATACCCAAATATTCAAATGAATATTACAGCTGAAAAATGACTGAAATTATATAATGAAATGACTGTTAGAGATGCCCACTGATTTCTTTATTATTTTATCAGCCCATAATCTATTTCAGTTGTAACTGAAATACATTGACTCAAGCCAAGCAATAAAGATGCTAATACCTTGCTGATTTGAACAAGAGAAGACCAGTAACATGTCATTTTGTTGAAAGAAATCACTGAATCATAAAATGTGTTACCTGAATATGCAAATTGAAAGTCAAACAAATACCATTGTGAATTTATACCATCAATCATGGCTGACCAGGTGTGATTCCCACATTTTCTTTTAGCCTCAATCAAACTTCCAACCAAAAAATGCACCAAACATAGCATCCACACTAACATAGCAACCTGTTATAGCTGTTACAACCAACTAGAGAGTAAAGAGCAAAAAAGAAATCAAAGAACCAATCTTGCATGATGGCGACATGGCTAAGGTTCCATACCCAGCCATAAAGATAGCTCAAAGAAAAAATGCACTTTTCCTTAATCATTCCAAATGTCAAGTCATTCGATGACTTTTGAAAAGAGCATAATGAAGTTTGAAGTCTGCAATAGAACATCATAATGAAATAAATTCTGCTGCCATATATCATTTACGAAGTTGGTCGACACAAATAATGTTACCTCTGTGACTTGTCAAAGTCAATGTGTTCAAAGAAAAATATGTCGACACAACATGTCGCTGCCCATGAATGATGTCGACCTTAAGTGCAAAAGCAATGCACTTTAAAAAAAAAAAATTATGAGAAATAGAAACCTGATAGCACTATGTATATACCAATATGATGTATCACTAAAGAGAAATAACTCATGTAGAGAGATCATAACAATGAGACCAGATAGTGCTATCATATGACAATGACTGTATTTTCCAATGAAGCAAGCAAGTTGAATAGCATGTGAAGGAATATATGCAACAATAGTGTTACAATATACACAAAAATAAGATATACCTTCACATTTTAAATGAAGAACCTTCACTCTGAACTAAACATCACAAACACCTGAAAGCATAATCTAGTGAATTCCATCTATCTACGCATGGAACTCGAGGTATCAATACACAAAAAATCATATCAAATGTGAAGGCACATAATGTTGTCCATGAATAAGTACTGAAAAAACCAAAACCAACTGAAACCATTTGAATGTAAACCAATGCCATATAATCAAATTTGTCATCAAATAAATACCATGATAAAGCATAAAGATCCTTATTGAGACTGTCAACAAGGAGAACCAACTGAAAGAGGTTTTGTAATCATGGACAAACCATAAACACAACTGAGATCCAACACATACCTCCATGAATTTAATAAAGTAAAAAAAGAAAATGCACGCTCACACGGGCTAGTGAATCTAGTTGTCCGCTAGGTGAGCCTCGTGGGACCATATCAAAGCCATACCTAAATGACTTTGATAAGGTACAAAAAGGAAATGAAACAAGAGAGAGGTATGTTCGAAGGGATCTTGCTTAGTTTGTGCAAGGTCCCATCTTAGGGAAAATTGTGCTTAACATCTCCAAGAGAGGACAAATGTAAGGTCTCATCTTAGGGAACATTGTACTTAATGTTTCCAAGACAGGACAAGTGAAAGAAATATCATGCTCTATGAGGAAATCAAACCCAATGACACCACCAAGAAAAGGATGCATGACAAGGAGAAAGAAAATCGCACAATGAAACATGAGTGTCGATGTATGTCTCCACTTTAAAGTGGTTGCTAACGCCATTATTCTGAGCAATTACTTAAAGTAGAAGACATGAGAGCCAAGTTATGTATTTCCAATAAGTTGTACACCATGAGAAGGGAAGTGGTTTCCCCCAAAATGTATAACTCAGTAAGTCACATGCGAGCCAACTTAAGGCATTTCATGCACGTCCCAAGCTTGCTCTTACATATACATGGAAGGCAGTCAACTAGCCAAAAGAGACAATTGACAAATGACATACTAGGACAAGGCTACTTAACCCCTTGCCCCCACTTAGTGCAAGACAAGGAAGAGCTGAGATGATTGACGAGAAACATGCTCATGTAAAAAATAGTATCAATTAGAGGAATTAGGTGCTTCAACAGTAAGGAGAGTACCAGAGTCCTTAAGATGTTGAATTTTATCACTTAAAGCCTTATATTCATTAGTAGAATGACCATGAACTCTATTATATGCACAAAATGGACTCCTGTAGTAGAATTTCTTTTGTGTTATTGGAGGGAGGGATATTCAACGATCTTGGAGGAGTCTTGATAAGATACCCTCTTGATCAATGGTAGATATTGCTTTATTTTGTGACAAAGATATGTCTTGCTTAGCACAAGGTGACATACCTACACAAGACTCTTTAGGTTCTGAGATTTTGTTCTCTTCTTTAGAGGAATGTGTAAAATCTATCAAATTCGAATTGTAAGTGTTTTGCATGATGACATTGATGTTAAGCAGGGATTTCTTTATTAGTTTCTATTAGTTTAGGATGCACTACTATTAAAGTTGGTTTAGAGGAATCCTTTGTGAAAGTGTTGTTATTGAGTGAAGGTTTGTTTGATGGTTTGATTTCTATTAAAGGACAAAAACCAAGACCACAGGTTTTTTCTTGCGTGTTAGGCTCTATAGGGACACAGATACCTTGTTCTCTACCACCACATCCTTTTCCACTGTATCCAAGTTGTTTCATAAGTTTGTAACCTTTTCTATAAATCTTTTTCATTTCTTTAGGATTTGGTAGTTGTTGATAGTTTCGTTGAATTTTGTTGTATAATTTTCTTTTTCTTCTAAAGTAGTTGAGGTGGATGCTTTCGAAGGGTCTTCCAAATTTTTTGTTGGAATTACCACTTTTTCTTTTCCCTTGTCTGAATCTTTGTTTATGATCTTGTATTCTCCCATGAATGTTGGTTCGAAGTCTAAGGAACCCCAATCATCTTCTAATAGCTTCGTAATTTCCTCAATATTTTTTTATTTTCCCTTATGTTGCATGGGTTCTACTTGCATAGTCAGTGTCAATGTTTTCAAAGGGTTCTCTTTACCTTTCTTCATGTCCAAAAAATTGTATGGTTTAGGATCAGCTTTGATTATATAAACTTTATTTTTGTAGACATATTTCATGATATGATGAAGGGTAGAGGGAACAACATGCATCACATGAATCCATGGTCTACCTGGAAGAATATTCCATGAAATATCATTAGGCATAACATGGATCAGGGTTTGTAATGTAACTTTTTCAACTTTAATTGATAATATGATCACCCCAAGTGATCATTTTCCCACATTATCAAAGCCACTAATAGATAAAGAGGCAGGATGGATTTTGGATTTATCAACACCAAGCTTATCCAAAAGTTTTTTACTACACACATTTAAGGTTGTGCCATTGTCAACAAGGGTTCACTTTATCCCTATCCTATTATATTGAGCTATGATCATGAAAGCATCATATTTTTTTGCACCTCCAAAGGAGGGATATCACTTTGGTGGAAAACAATGTCAGTATTTATTCCTTGAATTAGGGCTGCTATGTCATTTGGTTGTGAATTATAAGGGATAGGAACTTGTTGTAACTCATTTTGAATCATGTTATGATAGTGAGGGGATTCTTGAACAAGGTCCCATAAGGATATCTTAGCAAGACTATTCTTAAGTTGTTTGACAAGATTATACTCCTTTCCACTTTGTGAAGGCTTACAAGGGGCACTAGGCAAGATAGGATTAGGAAATGGGAGGGATGTTGAAGGTGTTTGTCTTGGTTGTGGATTGTTCCTAGTGTTGTATTTATGAGAAGTGGTATTGTAACTCAGTTGTTGTGAAACACTATTCTTAAGTGGTTCAAGGATGAGGACAGGTTTATTTTGAGTTTGTGGTTTTTGTGAGGGTGGATAAATGATAAGTTTAGGTTTAGGAGAGTACTTCAAGGGATATCTAATGTGCATAACCATAGAATACTTTTCATGATGTCTTCTAAGTGAAGGGGTGTCTAATGTCACTTCATCATCTTCATCTAAAGAAGTCACATTACTATTATTGTCACTTTCTTCCACCAAGATGTCTTCCCTAAGGGGAGAGAGACAAATAGGATTCTCGTGAATCTCATTTCTTTCTTATCTATAACTAGGAGAGATATTAGGAGAAGGATAAATGTCATTATCTTCATTTTCCACGATTTCATTCTTTTTTGCTAAAGTCTTATTCTCTTGTGCAATAATACCTACCCTGGTAGGAGAGCTTTTAGGGGAGTAATAAACAAGATCATCACATTACATGGTTAGGTTTCATAAAGTAGCTTCATCATAACTAGGGGAGGCATCAACAAAATGAGAATCATGCTTTGCAATGATTTAATCTTTTCGTTCAAATAGATTTTTCCAAATGGTAGGAGCATTAGGAAAGGGAGAAACAATATTTTCATGACTTTCAAGTATATCTTCTAACTCAAAACTATCATCTTCATTACTATGAAGGATATTAGGAGAAGAGCCAATGTGATTATCATGGTTATCTACAATTATATCCCTATTCTCTATAATGTCTTCCCAAGTGGGAGAAGTAGGATTGTCAAAGCTCTCAATTATTAGATCTCTTAACACCAACATGCCCTCTCTTCAAAAATGTCATTTTCATGGTCATTCACGATTGTAGCATTATCTCAAGTAGGGAAGTGTTGGGAGAGGAATGTAAACTAAGTAAAATGGTGGCAATGAATTCATCTTCTATTGTTATAATATCTTCCCAAGGGGAATGAGGAGAAGGGAAACAAGACCTTCATGATTCTCAACAATTGCATCTTCTTTCACCAAGATACCTTCGTCACTAAAAGGAGAGGTATCGGGAGAAGAAAAACTATGATTATCATGAATTTACATGCTTATATCTTCTTCTATCACATCATTCCCACAAATAGGATAGATAATAGGGGGTGTAGGTTTAAGGAAAGAATCAACATTTCCACTTTCTTGCACTAAGAGACTCTCATAACTAGAGAATGCATTGGATGAATGACTAACATGCTTATTGACTAAATTTTTATTTACAAACTTGGAAGATACCAATACCAACATTTGTGAAAACTAATCTATGCAAACTCAAAATGAAATGTAAAGGCCTAAAATGAAATGTGTAGATGTAATTTTCAGATTTCAAACAAGGTAATTTATTGATTACACTATGCAATGAAATGTTGTGAATGTAGATTTGGAATGAAGCAATGCATGAAATGAACCACTTTGAGCTAGATTTAGAAAAATTCATGAAACAAAAATTCTACCCATTGAAATAGATAACCAATGGAAGCAAACAAAAGCACAGAAAAACAAATTTAAACCCTAAAAACTGCAAAGTCAAAGTCCACAGGGACTAAGACACCAGCAAGGGAATCTTGGTCATGTTGATGTAATTTTGAGGCTCTAGAAAGTGGAATAGAAAGCAATCAACCTAGACAAGATCTTGAAGCAAAAAACCACAAAGGGACTAAGACGCAAGTAAGGGTGTTTTAGTCCCAGTAAAGGTTTTTTTTAGAAAAATAGCAAAACCTGGATTGGTTGCAGTGTTCCCATGTTGCCTACTCAGGGACCTAATGTTTAGAAACAAAAACCTGTGCAAATGTATGCATTAAAAAAGTGACTAATGGCAAGTAATTGAATTCAAAGTTGAATGCAATAACAATGTTTCTAAATGCAATTAGGATAATTCACAATGCACTTTTCAATTTTTCAATTTAGATAAGATGATGCAAGAAAGAAAAAATGTAACCTATATGTACTTTCACTAATGCAAATATAAGAAACCCTAGATGCACTTTCACTAATGTGAGATGCAATGCAAGAATGAATGCAACCTAGATATTGGACCTTGATGAACTCCAAATCAGAAAAATGAATGTTCTAAAATGTCAAGTTCACCAAAATGAATAATAGGGGAATGGGTGGTTTATGGCCTAGGTCATATAACACCACTCTTCTCTAATCATCATTCAATAATTCCCTAGGATCCTAAATTGGATTGACTATCAACATAGAGGTGAGTCAATTCACAACAAGGGAGACCTAGGGGGGTTCCTTAGGCTTCGAGGGATTCACCACCAAGCAAAATTTTGGAAAAGAAAACTTAACATTCAACTCACAAAACCTAGTAATGCAAGCCAAATGATGAATGGAAATGACAAAATTAAGTAACAATAAGTTAGGATGTGTGTACCTGGGAAGTCTAGAAATGTGATGAGGATTTTGGAGATGCAAAAATGTAGTCAAAATATGCTAAGGAGGACTAAGATGCCCTTACTATTTTCTTAGTCATGTTGCTATTTTTGGGGGAAATGTAGAATCTTCGAATATTGAAACAGAATCCTAAAGAATCTTTACAAAATACCCTTGGGAGGACTAAGATTCCCTTACTGTTGTCTTAACCCTGTCTAGAATTTTTGAAATATTTGAATGTGATCCTGAGGCTCTATGTCTGCACTTCCTTCTTCTCAGATCTTAGGTCCAGAAACCTCTAGATCTGGCCTATAGGTGAGTTTCTATGAAGATGACAACTTTGCAATGCAACTTTACAACTTTTCACTTCAAATGATCTTAACCTAAATATGTGAACACAAACATGCAAGAGGAGAAAACCTTGTTTATTGTTAGTAAATGGGGGTTTCTCTTAGTCAAACCCCTTGTTGGTAATTAAACATTGGAATGAAATGAAATAATGAAGGGAAATGATGAATGAACAAAGTGCTATGTTGCAACTCACCAAAACCTTGTTATGAAATATGCAAAATTGTATAAAGTGGCTACCTTGAATGTAGATCTTGAAATGCTTGAATGCTTGATAGATCTTGACTTGAATTTCTTGTTTGAATCAAAATCCTACATCACAAATGTTAGCTCAAAAACACACATGATGAAAGAATATCCTTGATATGATGCTTGAATCTTGATGATGGATCCAAATTCTTGTTGAATTTCTCTTGAATGCTCTTGATCTCATAAAATTTCCTTGGGAATGCTCATTCAACTTGCTAGATGAGAAATAAGTGAAAGAACCTTAAAAATTATACTTATCCATGCTTAATATCCCAAAATTACACCATAAGCTGAAATATGAATTCATTAATTAAAGAAAGCTAAATCCCACCAAGATTTGAAATTAAATCCCAAAAATAACTTAAGGGGGACTAAGATGCCCTAGGTGGCATCTTAGTCCCGAGGCTTGAAACTCGGGGCACAAACTCCAAAAAGGGGCCCATTTAAGGTGCCTTTAAAAGGAGGGTCCCAAGACCTTTGGAGGAAAAAGACGCCCTAGGTGGCATCTTAGTCCTAGTCCAAAAATCAAGGACACACAACCAGAATCATTAAATTATGATTGATCCTTTGATGTTTGTCATGATTAGCCATAAAAAGATATAATTTACTAGGCTTTTGGATGCAAAATAGGACCAATTAAGACATAAATAAGGATAAAAAAATCAAGCCGGGCCCAAACAAGTGTGAAAATGCAAGGGTATACATTTTCCTACACTATACTAATGTTACAATAATTAATCATTAGCTAATAATTAATTAATTTTGAATTGATTATTAAACTAATTTCACTTTATGCACTTAATCTAAACTTACCTATGTTTTTTTCTCTTTTTAGAGTGAGATATTATTAAAGCATTTTTTCTCATCACATGTAATGTTGATTCTTTTCAACGATCTAATCCATTTTTCATTTAGGGTCTACTCTTATAAGCACTCTCCTTCATTGTATTATCACTCTTGAAAGCTCTTTTGAAGTTCAGTGAAAGATATTGGAATATATTGTAAGTTTTCCTTATTGATAAAATAGAGAATCATTATTTTCATTGCATTTAGACTTGGATATTTTTTGGTGTGTGTTAGAGGAAAATGGAGCTCATCATTTCGTTCAGAAGACTGGACAAATGAATTTTGACTACAAATTTTCCTTATTTCACCAATGGGAACTTATAAGATATTTTTTTTTATACAAGAGATTATATGAGCCCTTGTATGGCCAATTCATATGTAGCTTTAAAAACCAAAATTAAAATTAAAAAGTACTTTATAGTGTTTAACTTTATATATAGCATCATCGCTAAGGCAGTCGACCAACAACATTTCCCAAAGCAACAACCATAAAAGTGGAAACCCCCAAAAAAAAAATTTATGAACATAAATTTTAAATTACCCCAATGGTGGTGATGAATTCCAACATCTTCTCTATCATTTTTTTATTATTTTTCCAGTACCCAATAAAGTAAAATATTTTGGCTAGTTTGGTTTTCATGCTAATGATTTTTTGTGGAATATTCTACTGACATTTGCATGACATCGATGGTATAGATGTAGATAGGGCCTCCTCTAAGCCCCCTTTGTGCCCTAAAAGAGATTTTTTTCTTTTGGCCATAACTTGGGCATATGGTATTGAAATTGGGTAGAAAATATCTTATTGATAATCTAGTTCTACATACTTTCTAGTGGTGTGGGTCTCATCACCATACTTTTTTGCTCATACATTTGATTTATTTTTTAAATCATATGTGTTGTTTTAACTCTTGAGCTCATTGTAGAGCAGGTGGACCAGCCACACCAAGGCTCCAAGTCATGGAGAGTCTAGAGAAAAAGGTTACCCTAGTCTAACCTAGGTTAAACAAATGTTTTAGGTTAAGGATAGAGAATGAAAAGCACTCTCAAGTGATTTTATAACTCTACTAACCTGAGATTTATAATGAGGATAAATGAGCAGGCTTGTAGAACCCAAACTATACCTCAAACAACTCTCTACTAGAGGACAACATAGGTCAATGACAACACCATAGCATACTGGCATCTCACTATGGTGTTGGTTTCTGTACGGATAGAAAGTACAAGAGTACAACAAAGGGTACAAAATCTTTCTAATGACTTAGTAGTTGAGTTCTAAAGTACTAACTGAAATGATAACTAATAGAATAACTAAAATACATAGAAAGATGATGTAGAAGATGACAAGGATGAAGGTGATGAAGATTAACTTATGAGGACTCTAGTTCACCAGCAAGCTCCACCCAAACGTGTACCTACACATAGCT
Organism: Sequoia sempervirens; assembly: GCA_007258455.2. Classification (NCBI taxonomy): domain Eukaryota; kingdom Viridiplantae; phylum Streptophyta; class Pinopsida; order Cupressales; family Cupressaceae; genus Sequoia; species Sequoia sempervirens. Next base: position 159,685 of record VDFB02353624.1, read on the forward strand.
AAGAGAGGAAAATTTTTGGGCTTGTATTGGGGTTTTTCGTAGTCAAACCCCTGATTTGGTGTTTCCTCCTCCATGAACAGAGAGATAGAAAGATAGATAGAAATTTGATAAATAATGTAATGCTAGAATGGAAATGGAACCGAATACTACAAGAGACACAAAGCTACACAAATCCAACAACAAAGTAAAAAAAAAGTGTTACCACCCCGGACCAAAGGAACTCAAGACCAATGAGAGAGGAATGCAAGCCCACAATAATGGTAGATTCAATGTAGCTGCAACAACACTGAAAGCAGCCTCACTAGGCACCAAGCTACATCTTTTGTGGTAGAATATGTAGGACATCTATGATTTTAGAGTTGTGAAGGAAATATTGCAATGAGTAGCAATAGTGTGGAGCAAGAATTGTGAAGTAAGATCAAGCAAGCATGTAGAAATATGAAGAAGATCAAGAACTGTTAAGATGGATTGAATGAGAAAGATATCCATTTGATGATGAAAAGGGAGGGAAAGAGTTGTTCAAAGGTTGATAGGAAGGAAAAAGGGCATTATGTTTCATCGCCAATGGAGAACATAATGCCTCTATAGATTCCAAAGGTAGGAATCTTGTTAGGATGCCAGCATGCCACACAAATGTTTATGCACCATGTGCACATCCCTGAAAGAAATTCCCCCACCAACACTAAAAACAAGTGCCAAGTGGATGGATTGTAGATAGGTGATGTGGAATTAGTTGGTTGTATTTTATTTTTCTAAGGTGGAGGATGTAAAAGGGGAATTTGCAAAAGGGGTGAAAATTCGCTCCTATACATTTTTTCCCCACTTTAGCGAGCATGAGTGTCAATGAGTGTTTGGTAAAGTAGATCGAAGAGTTTGGAAATGTATACCTGAACCAAAAAGGAAGCAGACTGCAATATGCTTAACTCGAAAGTATAGGACAAGAAAATGACTCCACATGTACTCTCTCTTAAGGAGGTTTGAACAAAGTGTACCGAAGGCCTGCAGACCATCAATGGATAAATATTTTAGGATGCAAGCACTTCACAAATCCTTAGACCTACAAACAAGGCACCTTCAGGTACTCTCTCCTAAAGGAATCCTAATGTGAGGGGACTTCGTAGAGTTGGATTGGAAAGAAAATTCACAGGCGCACCTGCAAAGCAACATGTTAATCGACAGACAAAACACATTAGAAATCAAAAATATAGGTAGGAAAGCAAGCAAACAGTCACACAAATAGTCAAAAATTGAAGGAGAAACTTTCAAAGGGGTCCCTTGCGAGCCCTTCAAAAGAAAAGGGGTCCACTCAATGGATGCTTAGTTTGAAAGAGAGTATTTTTTGCAAATCAATTCAACATCAAGGAATCCTTTTGAAAGGTGTTCACTTCATCAAGGAATTTGAAAGGAAGAAGGTCCTCTCGCAAGGGGAAGGTTAGAATTCACCTACAAGATAAGGTGCCCCTCCTCAGAGGAAAGTTTGTCAAATTCTTTCTTTACAAACCCATGATGAAGGAAAAATATTCTACTAGGGGTCCTTGTTGAGGAAAATGATTTTTGAAAAATATTTTGGAAATATTTTCAAGAAAAGATTCATTTGCCACCAAATACATTTTCTAAATATTGAAGCAACATGATAACCCCCCTTAGGATGGTGTGTTCCAAACACAAAGGCACGTGGCATCCTAAGGAGAGAAAAGAAAGAATGAAAAAGTGATGTTGTGGCCTGTGGAACATAGTGAGATGTAACCATGGTAGTATTGTCCCATACGCAAGGGATAACACATGAGCACCACAACATCATGAAACAAGCACTAAAGATAAAAGAGAGAAAATGTAAGGAGAAACAATAACATTATAGATAAGGGACATAGGGGCGATCTGATATTTTGGGGTTAGAGCTTCTCATAAATATAGATAAGTAAGTACATAATAATATATATATAAATGAACTATCATCACCCAACTTCTATATCAGACCACATGAAGAAAGACACGAGAAGAAAAAATAAAAATAAAAATTGGTTCAACATGGAAGGGAAGCATAAATTCCCCCAACACTTTGCATCATCCCTAATTGTCAAAAATTAGTACACAATAGAGGAAGAATGATGTAACAAATAGAGGAAGTTTTATGACACATAAACACTCCTATATCCAAGAACCTACAAGGGTGACAAGGGTCATCCAGTAAAACATAATGCAAGTACGAGGGAACATAAATTGTTGGACTCAAGGATCACTAAGAGGGGGGGTGAATCAGTGTTCAACAATATTTTGATTTCAAGTAAAGATGCAAGTACATGAAAGAAACAATAAAAACACCATAACACCAAGATTTTTACATGGAAACCTTGTTAGGAAAAAAAACATGTGGACGTTAATCCACAATTTATACTCTATTAAAAGTATGAAGGAAAAATGGGAATGCACATGCATTCAGGCACACTTCCTAAAGCTCGCTACTCAAAATTAGGAAGGATCACTACCTTACAATATATTTGGATTACAAAAAAAACTTTAACTGAGAAGGTAGGATCTAAAAATGCCTAGTATTAGTTTCAATGAAGCTCATAGATCAGATTCAGGACCTTTTGTCTGATTCTGCACTTCATTCTACTCTTCCTTAATTCATTTCACAAAAATCTTCTTCTGCACAAGAAAAATTTGCTCAACTGATCTTTTGATATTCGCACACACATTTTATTTTCTCTTCACACCAATACATACCATACCAAAATGAATTAATAGAAAATCATTCTGCCAGATCTCCTAACTTAACCATCGATTGATGCAAAATCACAAAAATTAATAATAAGATAACATAGATATTTAACATCCTTCCCCGAGATCCACAACTCAAAATAATAACTGGTGAAGCATACAGATCGGCATACTAACCGGATACCATGTTCTTCATTTTCACTTCTAGTAAAACTTTGTTCATTACTCTTCCTGCCAGTATGAACAAATCCTGATCTATAGACCGAAATCGTGACTTAGGTTCCCATCAATGACACCACTAGAATCCATATGAAAACATAAACACACACACAATCTATTTTACAAATAAAGAAGAGGCACCCCCAAGTCCTCATGATCAACCAAGAGGTCATCATTCTCCCAATCTAGATCAACATAAGAGGAAGGTGGATGAGCCTGTAAGGGTGGAATATCAAGGGGGCAACCCTTCGACCCTCCCGCCACAAGATCCCAGGAAGAAGGCCCCTTGATGCCTACTTCGCTTAATTCTTGTGCGCTAAAAGTCAACAATTTCACAAAAATTGATGATAGGACCAACACCTTGTCCACAAAATTAAACATGCACTTCATAGGAGTGTCATGTGTTAACTTGACGGATGAGGGAGGCGATGCCTAAGATTCATTAATAAGCTCACTGAATGACTTAGGAGTAGTGATCATCTTTGGGGATGCCAGGACTTCCTTCGTCACTAGGAAAGCACAAGCTAATGCAAAACCACCCTCCAAAGAAGGTGAACCCTTCTTTCGACCCCCATTTCTAGTGGGGTCATCCTCCATCTTCCACTTAGTCGAAGGATGTGAGATCCCCACAAATGAAGCAGAAGGCATGGAGGAAGAGGAGAAAACCATGGTGGACACCACCAAGGTATTCAATATTTCCATGGGTTTTGAGAATGGAAAGATTCCTGGGAGGGATGTCAGAATGGGAAGCTCAATCAAAGGAGCAATAAACAACTGCACCCTCTTCGAGTGAGGATCATTTATGCTCACAGTAGGAGCCAGAAGAAGGACTAAAGTAGAAGGAACTAAAGCAGAGAGGATAGGAGGGGAGGACACAACAGAAGATGCTAAGGCAAGGATTGTCACTTCCTCCTCCTTCCTCTGTAGGGTGGCCTACTCAGTAGCTAGAGCCTTCCTTTGATGCTTACACTCACACGCAAGGCAGTTTCTATAACTCTAGGAGCTAGAGGCCAAAGGCTAAGATGGAATGAAAGACTCTTGCTAGACCATCAAAGTATCCATTGTAGCCATTTCTAGTGGAGGGAGGGACTCATAGATAGGAACGTGAGGGAGAGGTTGAGAGGATGAAGGAAAAACAATAGGGGGAGTTGAATCTAATGCGTGGGTGGCAAGACTCTTCCCATTCACTTCCTTAGAGGCAAGAGCAGTAGGAGGCTATGAAGGCTAAGACATAGAGGACTCTGCATGGGGATCCTTCCCCTTACCATACTAAATAGGCAGAGGCACTATGGGTAAGATGGGAAGTTCAAAATTTGGATGCTTGGACTTTCACCAAGTGGGCACCATTGTGTTCAACAACGAACACCTAGGAGTAGATGATGATGGCACCATAGAAGGGTGAGAGGAAGTGACAAGCAGGACAATGGAAGAAGAAGAAGGGTCATGGGCATACTTTTCTTCTTCCCTTTTTCAAGCCAAGGTAGCATCACACTCCACCTTGAGGCAGGTCCTATGAAAAATGTCATAGGGAGAAGGAGGATATCTCACCTTAGGCGTTCTACCCCCATTCCTATACCTCACATAGGTTCGGTAAAAGAGGTCTATGCTAGGAGGAGGTGGACTAATGAGCGCAATCAAAAAGTGATCCAATGAGGATCCCCTACGTGCAATCCACAGTTTATAGCCAGTGTCATGGACTACATGCATCATACCCTCATGGGAAAACTTCAGACACTTATGAACTACCAAGGTAACTGCATTCATAGCGACCAACGAGGGGATACCTAGTTTCACTCTAAAGAGCTCAAACCCCGAGATAATGTCTAAAAGTTTATTTACAGATCTAGGTCCAACTAAGACTGACAAGGTGACGTAGTCGATGGGAGGTACAAAAATCCCATGTGTGTGAATAGTGCTCCTAGATTCATCATACCCATCTTTGTGTAAGAAATTAATCAGCATAATCTCCTCAATGATGACATTCACCCGACATGTAGGGTCAACGAAGACACTCGTTACAATGTTTCCATTGATTTGTGTGGGGATGTATAAGGGAGATGGTTCTCTATTGTAATTCATTGGCAAGTCCTATGAGGTAAAAGTTATGTTAGGAGATCCAATTACAAGTTGTGCAGATGGGATGGGTAGATGTAAAAAGGAGGCCATTTCTTTGCACACTAACATTGAAGCTTTCATAGATCCCCCAACGGTTTCACAACTAGACAATGACCCACTTAAGGTTTCATTTCGTGGTGCTTATGGAACCTTCCAACTATACCACTAGGTTTTGTAGGTTGGGTTGCAAGGATAGGTGCCTCACAACACTCTCAACCGCAACACTCCTAGTATATGAGGAAAGGATCTTTCAGCACTATCAAATGGAACCAAAATGGTTCATGTCATGTTCACTAAAATGAAGAGGAGGGGGACCAACCACACCAAGGCTCCAAGTCACGGAGAGCTGAGAGTGGAAGGATACCCTAGTCTACCTCAGGATAAACAAATTTTTTAAGGATAAAGAATGAAGAGCACTCTCAAGTTCTTCTAACACTCTACTAAGATGAGAGTTCTAATGGGGCTAAATGAGTAGGCTTCTAGAATCCAAACTATACCTTAGACATCTCTCTTCCAAAGGATAGCAATGTGGGTCAGGGATGATAGTGTAGCACGCTGGTGTCTCACTAGGGTGCTAGAATTTGTATGGATAGAAAGGACAAGAATACAACAAAAGGTAAAAAATCCTACTAATGACTTCGCAGTTGAGGTCTAAAGTACTAATTGAAATGATAACTAATAGAATAATTGAAACAACTAGAAATATGATGTAGAAGATGACAAGGATGAAGCTGATAAAGAATAACTCATGAGGATTCCAGTTTTCCAGCAAGCTCCACCCAAACGGGTACCTACACATAACCAAGAGAGGAAAAATGTTTGGGCTATATAGGGGTTTGCTGCAGTCAAACCCCCACTTTGGTGTTTCCACCTCCACAAACAACCAAATAAAGAGATAGATAGAAATTTGATAAATAAAGTAATGCTAGAATGGAAATGGAACAAAATACTACAAGAGACACAAAGCTACAAAAATCCAACAACAAAGTAAAAAAAAATCATTACCATCCTCGACAAAAGGCACTCAAGGCCAATGAGAGAGGAATGTAAGCCCATAGAAATGGTAGAGTTGCTGCAGCAGCAGCAACGTTGAAAGTAGCCTCACTAGGCACCAAGTTGTAGCTTTTGTGGTAAAATACGTAGGATGTTGTGATGTTGGAGTTGTGATGTCAATAGTGAAATGAGTAGCAAGAGTATGGAGCAAGAATTTTGAAGCAAGATCAAGCAAGCATGTAGAAATGTGAAGATCAAGAACAATCAAGAAGATGGCTTGAATGAGAAAGATATCCATTTGAAGATGAAAACGGAAGGAAAGAGCCATTCAAAGGTCAGTAGAAAGGCATAGGGGTATTAAATTTTTTCATTAATGGAGAATGTAATGCCTCTGCATATTCCAGAGGTGGGAATCTTGTCAGGATGACAGTGTTCCACGTAGACTTTTGTATGCTACGCACACATCCCTGACAAAAATTGCCCCACCAACACTAACAAAAAGCACCAAGTGGATGAATTATAGATAGGTGATGTGGAATTACTTGGTTGGATTTTATTTTTCTAAGGTGGAGGTTGTAAAAGGGGAATTTGTGAGAGGGGTGTGAATTTGCTCCTATACACTTATAAATTTTGACTATTTTCTTTGTTTTCCATGATTATTGTCATGTTGGAAAGCTCTTTCAAATCTATTCACATCTATCCTTGTACATTTCCCAATATTTTCTCCAAGTAAATCTTTTTCTTTTTTTTTTACATTCTAGTGAATTACTTAGACATTTTGGCTCTAGGAATCTTTTTATTTGTGTTGGATCTGACATTTTTACTATTCTATATGTATTTCTAGCATTTTTTCCTATTTGGGTATTGTATACATCTTTTGTAAGAAATTTCTCTTTTTTAAATGCATAAATATAACATGCCACTATTGTACATGC